>JAULBZ010000038.1:0-49383 GCA_032360805.1 Neoturris breviconis
GCAGCCTTATTAGCCTTAACAACACCCCTATAAGCAGCCCAAGCAGCAGCCCAAGCAGCTTCTTTATTAGCTTTTAGTTCTCCTAAGCTAACTGATTCTGGGTCAGCTAACCACTTCTTAACTAATTCAATGTGTTTGTTCATTGGGTTAATTCCTCGTATTGTTTAACGTATTTGATTGCTTGGTTTCTCCAATAAATAGCCATAGCAGCCCCAACAGCAGTAGCAACCTCAGCAGCCCAATAAGCAGCATCCTCAGCAGCAGTAGCCTCAGCAGCCCAAGCAGCCCAAGCAGCGTCTTTATTAGCTTTTAATTCTTTCAAGCTGACTGATTCAGGTTTATCTAACCACTTCTTAACTAATTCAATGTGTTTGTTCATTTGTAACGCCTCCATAAATGGTCCCATCACAACGAGGGGACCGTAATTGGTTTACGAAAAGATGTATGTAGATTGTAGTGCTTCACTTGCATCATAGCTATTTGCTCGACGCTTAGCTATGAAATTAATAGGTTCAACACCCATAGACTCAGTTAAATCAGATACTATGTCGTATTTGTGTACTTCGACGAACTGTTCACGTATTGCTGTAGCTGTTTCAAAGAAGTCACAAGCATGTGAACCAATTGAATCATGTACAGTTACTAGGTCGAAGTCACAAGCGTTGATAACCATTCTTAAATGGGTTGCATCAACACTATGAATTAGATTAGGTGCCATAGCACCACGTGTTTTAACGGTGTTCAGTTGGCTGGTGGAATGTTGTTTTATACAGTTCCAGTTACCAGCACGTACACGATGTTCTTCAATATCGGTGTATGTTATTGACGCTACGAAACCATCAGCAGTTACCCACTCGGTAGTTACCAACCCCGTATTTATTGCATCTTCCATTCTACTTGTTATAGCAGATGTGAATGATTTTACAGCAGCGGCTTTATCAGCAATTGCAGCCATGTATAACTCACCGATTTCATCACCAAGTGTTGTATCTTCGCCATGCTTTTTCAGGAAGCTAACTGTATTTTGCTTAACAGTATCTTCACCTGCACCATAACCTACAATCATTACAGGGTTCTTAGCCATACTTCGACCATACTTCTGTAACAGTTTTAATGCTTCGCCTGTTGCCATTTCAGCAGCAGCTTGTGCTATGATACCGTAGATATCACTCGGAACATCGTCAGCAGTTGAAGCAACACAGTTTACTGACTCAGCGGTAGTTCTACTACCAGTGATTGCAGCCATGTGTTGTAGTCCATTACACGTACCATCTTGATGACATACCAAGTTTGATTCTACTTCGGCTGCGTTTATACCAAGCGCGATAATGCGATTGATTTCTAAGATAGCCACAGTAGCTTGGAATGTGTCAGCTTTAGGAAATGCTTGGATAACATCTTCAAAGTCGTTGATTGCTTGGAACGTACCAGAGTTAATATTTGATTGTACCCACTCTATACGGTCATTGATTGATACTTTATCCATACCACATACATTAGCAGTATGGATTGCTATTGCTTCGAACCCACGCTCACCAAGTGGTTTAGATTCAGCGAATTGGAAAGCAGCTTTACAGAAGTCTGTACCTTGTGGAGTGATTAAACCACCACGGTAATACATACGACCACGCTTGTCCATTGTTACAGGGAAGTGTACGCCACCCTTAGCGTACTTACGTATTTCTTGATACACACGTAAGTCTTCTACAGTTACGTCATACTCCGCTTGATTGTCGAGCATTAAACGTGCAGCATCTAACATACTCTGTGCTACTGTGAATTTAACAGCTTGTAGTTTATTAACAGCGTCCAGCACTGGTTGTGCTATTGTCTGTTGATTACCACCACGGATTAGTTTAATACGAGCACCTTCACCTATACCATTGTTTGCATCAGTCCAGTCAGTTGGTTGATTTCGTAGTGGTATACATTTCATTGATGCAGCTTCACGCAATACGTCAACGGTGTCTTGTATTTCAGTTTCCATGCTTTCTGTTAATACGTGTACTTTACGTATTTGTCCAGCAATTTCACGCGCTTTTAGTTTAAACGCTAGAATACCTTGATTCACCATCTCATTGACGAATCTCTTACAGATTGGAACAAGGCTATCATCAGACCAAGATACTTTCATCTCATTCTGCGCCCACTGTTTAATTAGTGATACTAGGCCACTTGTTGTAGCTGTACCGCTCTCTAAGGTTGATTGTAATGTAATCAACCACATGATGTCGTTTAGGTCTTTAGCTACTTCTAGCTTGTCACCACGCTCACCAGTGAATGATACGTACACTTCTTTCTCTTTTACCAAACGTGGTACAAGAGTGATAAAACGGTTAGTTAATGCCTGTGCAGCTTGATACGTACCAATTTGGTCACGTGCTGCTTCGAGTTGTGCTTGAACCTCAGTGTTGATGTTAGACGGAGTGTTAAGAGCTTTTTGTACAGAAGTTAAAACATTCATTTGGAATTACCTTTTAATCAATTAAAGTTTTGAACCCTAAGAGTTCATAGTGTTTATTAAGCGAAGCGCAACGGAAACAACCTAGTGGTTGCGTCCACCACTGTTGTATAAATAGTCATACGATTCAATTGTCTGTACTTCTGACTCATTGAACCAACGTTTGATTAGATTAATTAGTTTAATCATCACTTACTCCCTAGTAGTTGGTTAATAGATGTTGGTACATGTATCCAATTGCATCAGCCTTATCAAGGTAATCCCTAGTCACGACTGACTTATCAGGTTCACCAAATACTGTGAGTGAAGTATACCAACCACACGCCTCAGATTGTACAAGGTTGAAGTTAGCACCCTCAATACGTTTGATGTATTGCTCGATTGTATCTAGTTGTTCATGCCACAGCATTACTGGACTTGTTAGTGTGATTAGATTACCTGATAACTCTTTCATTACTTACTCCCAATGTATTTATTAAATAACTCAATTAGTTTCCACTCACAGTTAACACAAGGTATGAACCATATCCAAACAGTGAGTGAGATGATATAACAAACAGATGAGTCTAACAAGATACCACATATACCAAAGATGTAGATAAGTAACTTGTTAATGAACTGAACTGTTGTTATGTGTTGATGTGTCCGTGTGTACTGTGTCATTATGCTTTACACCACCATCTTTTTGCTGTGAAGTAACAAGTAACTACCGTTGCGTTTATTACTATGTGCATTGTATCCTCAGTTGTACTTAATACTGCTTCACGATTTTCATCACAGTACCGTATGAACTCTTGTACTGTCATATCACTATTTATCCAAGCAACTGTTAGTTGTCTACCTAGTTGTTCTGTCCAAGCATTTCTCATTACTTACTCTCCTTAAATGAACCAGCAACAGGATTGTCACTGGTTGTTTATTACTACTCGTACCAACCATCTGATTTGGTAGTATTAAGACACATTGGCATAACATCTATACCAGTACCAAAGTTTTTAGCAGCAAGACAAGCATTATCAATACTACTAAAGTAATAGAAACAACCACATTGTTCATGTACTGCTAAGATGTTCTTCCAACCTTCTGTAGTAGTGGAAGGAGATGTTGTTCTTAGTTCGTTAGATACACGATACATTACTTGATTAGTCATAATAGACTCCTAGATGTTAAATGAACCAGCAACAGGATTGTCACTGGTTGGTTAATGTTAGCTTAGAACGGGATATCATCAAACCAGAAGTCGTCAAGTACATCAACTACTTCTTGTACTGGTTGTGCTACCCAACGTGTTTCGATACCGTAGATGATACAACCAAATTTATCCATTTCAGATACCGTAAACTCTTCTAAACTAATAGGTGTGTATAGTGCCATGAGTGTGTACTCCAATATGTGTGTTGATAGCTACTCATTGCATACATTAGCAAAAGAGACATATCAACCTGTAAGCCCAACCAATCCCAACGACTAGCCATAACTTACACAAACAAGACCACACACGTAGCGAAGCGGAGTCCGAGAGTGAGCGAAGGAGCGCTAGCGACTGAGTGAATAGGGGTATGGGGGACATTGACATTTGAATAACGGACGGAGTGCCACCTTGTATAACAATCTAATTTTTCAAAATAGTAAATATGTGCTAACGGGTAGCGAGTTCTCCCTTCTACTATACTCTCGGAGCCTCGCGTCCGACTGGTCAAACTTGAAGCCCTTCTATTATAGGGGCACGATTATGTTATTGATTAATATAGATTTTATTTTGGGTATTTTTATGTAATTTCCCATGAATCGGAGGGTTTTTTATCCAAATAGAAGTGTCCGATGGTTGATAGTACTGTTTGGAGTATGGCTACATAACGTTTGGAGTGCCTCTCAGAGTAACCGTAGTCCATCTGGATGAGTTTCCAGTTAATAGTAGGGTAATCGGTTAGGATAGTGCTAACAACGCTCTGTAGGACCCTCTGGCCCTTGTGAGAAGAGTCCTCATGGAATAATCTTATGATACCACGTATACGGTCATCACATGCTGAGTTGAGTAACTTGTTGTATATCGGGTTGGTTACCTTAGTTGGTTGCTTACCATACCCGTTTAACAGTTTGTTTAACTCTCGTGTGTTTCTAGCTACTGTAGCTTCGTTCTTATGTGATATGTTCTTGCCATATCTGTTTAGTATGTGTCGTTCGAATGTTGGTAAGTTAGGCACTATGGGTTTTCCCCATATTAAGTGCTGTAACTGTTCTGGTGTCATATTACTCATAGTGCCTCCTTATTAAGTATATTTGACTTTAGCTAAGAACTCGTAAACATCTATGTTTACTGTGTAGTCGTTTGTGTCAACAGGGACACAACGAATATCGTTGTGTCCCATGTTATGTCACCACCTAAAAGGCGGCTCTGGTTAAACCATATAAACCGCTCATCAGTAGTCCTTATTCAAATGTACTGTAGTCGAAGTCTGGAAAGATTACGGTTGCATCAGTTAATGCTGCGTCACCGTCAGATACTCTATGCTTTAAGCCGTGTTCTTTAACCCAAGGGTGACCGTGTGCTTTAGAGCTAAAGATAGCCATCTTGTCTGTGTCTGCACCAGCTTCTGCTCCATCATCGTCTGCATGGTCTGTTATACGCACTGTCCATGCTTTACTGGCTTCTGGTCTACCATTACTTCCACCAACTTGGTTTACACTACTCGTACTATCCGAAATCTCTGCCAACGTAGCAGTAGGTATGTCTACTGTTGTTGGTGGAGATGTGATTTCAGCAAGCACTATTTTATCAACAGTGTCAGGTATACTATCCTCTGTACCGTCATTAACAACTAAACTAAATGTCAAAGTTTGGTCAGCGTTAGACGTTGGGGCTGTGAAAGTTGGTTGAGCAGCCGTATTACTTGAAAGTGTAATCCCCGCAGGTGGTGTCCACAAATACGTAAGCGGGTCACTATCAGCATCATTTGAGCCTGTGCCATCTAATGTAACTGTAGCACCCGCAACGATATTTGCTTGGTCTACTCCTGCGTTAGCGACTGGCGCGGTGTTTGTTATAGCGAACATTGATTCATAAACTCGTTGTCCGACTGTGGTTAAAACTCCGTCAGTAAAGAAATGAACACCGTCATTGTCTCCTGTGTCATCTGCTGCGCCAACTAAAACATCCAAATCAGAAAGCGGTTGAACTATTTCGCAATTTGCATTCTCCGCTGCTAGCTCTACCTGCATCGCTCTGTGTGGAATTTGCCCATAGGTAACACCATCACCGTCGTACACACCAGACTTGTAAGTGTGCATTGGGACTATCCAAGTTTTAACACCAAAGTCAGTGAATATATCATTTATGATTTGGTTCATATTCGCTTTGGTAGCAGTGACAGACCTAGACTCTATAATGTCAGATTCGTTACCTTCCCATAAAACGTATTCAACACCACCCGTAAGCGCTATGCGCCTTGCCAATGCTTGATAAAGATTTAAAGCGCCACCATCAGTAAATGTACTGGTTTTTAGCCACTTATCCGAACTCATTGAGCCTCTAGCATTTGGCACGAATATCGCTGGTGAGTTCTTAGCAGCTAGGTAGCTATTCGCAAAGTGCATCATCCACGAGCCACCCACAGGCACAGCGTTGTTTGTTACTGGGTCAACGTTATTTGTATGGTCGCTCCAAGGGTCTACAAACTCTTTCCATACATCATCAAAGCCTAAGAGTATTGCCGTTGTGCTGCCGTTGGGTACTAAAGTTTGGTTATTAGTTCCCACTGACTCCATTAGCGACTGGCCTATGCCATGAAATGCAGGTGCAATAGTTATATTTGTAAACGTTTGGGTAACTGCCGCATCCTGAGTAATATAAACTTCAATTGTGTGCTGACCAACTGGAAGTGACGGAATTACAAAGCTGAATGTTGTTGCTGCGGGTGAAGCGTCACCCACTACCGCTGCGCCTCCGTTTAACTTGTAGCTTATAGTTGCCGAGCCTGCCGTGTAAACATAATTACCCGCTACCGTTAAAGACTTTGTTGAGCCTATGGAAGCATGGAAGCCTTGGAAGCTTACTAGGTCTGTTGTGATTGAGTCGGCGGGAGTTATAGATGCGCCAGAAAAAATCAAAGTGTCTATACTGCTGATTGCACTGAAGGTTAGTAATCCGTGATGCGGTGAGGCTTGCCCTTGTGATTCGTCAATAGTTTGCACTAGCACATTATCAATATAAACCTCGATAATGTTTGCAAGCATTATTACGTCTATAGTGTAATCTGTTGATGAACTGTATGCTGGGATTGTGTAGGAAGTATCACCACCGCCTTGTTGTGTCATAGCTACAAAAGCGCCTGCTGTACGCCTTAGCATCAATAATTCGCCATTTGCATTATTGATAGATACATCTAAAAAGTTATCGTTATCAATCCAGCGTAAGCAGAGTCCTGTGACATTAGTTCCACTTGATGCGCCCTCCCCATTTACCACTGCTGACGCTGTACAGTTTGCTGCGTATTCATATGTGGCTATTGCTATAGGGTACGTGCCTAACGTTGCACTTATAGCTTTGTTTGAGCTTAATTTAAACGAACCTGTTCTAGTCGTAAAATCTATCGGTATTGCTGCGTTATTAGCGCCATCAAATGTAAATCTAGTCTCGTTTACACCTTCAAAGACCATGTTGTCATACGTGGCGCTAGCACTATATGTAAACATACCGTGATGAGGGGAGGTTTCACCTTGAGCCTCTGTTAGCGTTTCGATAAGTGTAGCGCCAAGGTAAACCTCAATTGAAGTGCCAAGCATTACCACTCTTAAATCGTAATTAGCAACATTGCTAAAAGCTGGGATTGTATATGCTGTTGCTATCGGTGTGAAAGTGCCGGATGTTCTACGTAAAAATATAACTTCACCAGCATCATTATCAATCGACACTTGGATGAAGTTATTATTATCAATCCAACGCAGAGAGTAGCCAGTGACCGCAGCCGCGCCAACTTCACCAGCACCGTTTATGGTTACCGTTATGTCACAATCAGGCACGTATTCATAAGTAGCCAGCACTGATACAGGGCTTGTGCCATATGTCTTCGCTACTGCCTTATTACCTACAGTTTTGAACGTACCGTTTCGGCTTGTGAACGAGGAGGTGATTGATGCTTGGTCTACGCCATCAAATGCAAATAGTGTACTCATATTTCACCAACCCCCGTGATTGATTCACGGGTCCTTGTTAATTCTAGTGTTGAAAAATCTAATAAATTCACTTTATTATCCTATTAAATTATGTTCTCCTTACGAAAACGTGCTGTAGTCGTAGTCTGGGTAGATTACGGTAGCGTCAGTTGTACCTGCAACCGCATCTGAGATTACGTGCTTGAGTCCGTAGTCCTTAACCCAAGGTTGACCAAACTGACGAGAGTGGAAGATTGCCATTTTCTCTGTGTCTGCACCAGTCTCACCTGCATCATTGTCATCGTGGTCAGTGATACGAACCACTAGAGGACCACCTTGACTAAGTGCGTCTGGACGTGCGCTACGTAAGTTGATTGCGTTAGTGCTATCTACGATTTGTGCCATTGTTACTTCTGGGATACTTAAAGTATTAGCCATGATTATTTACCTTCCTTTTTAGTTACTTTCTTTACTGGTGCTTCTTCTACTACTGCATCTAATGCAATGTTCTTTTCTACATGTGTCTTAACAAAATCAAGGGTCTCTAATAGTGCGGGTGCCTTATTAGGGTACTTACGTACATAGTTAGCCATTTTGATTAACTGTGTTCTTAGTTGACCTTGGTAATGTTCTAGGTCACGTGGTAAATCACGTATATCTAAACGTACTGTTTTATTCATTATCTTCTATGCCTTTTGGTTTGTATTCTTGAGAATCTGTTGTGCATATTCCCAAGGTTATTCGAGTTCGTACCTATGTCTGCACCCCATTCTGCGAAGAACTCTAGGTTGTCGTCGGTCTCTTTCTGCGCCATACGGATGTGCTCGTCTACGGATATTCTATCTACCCACCTACGTACACTACCTGCTACAGAATCTATACTATCATCATGTATCAGTGCGCCTTTATCGCGACTTATCTTAGCTACCTGATGAAAGAACTTGTATGTTTCTTGCTGGTCAATTGGATACTTCTTAACACTGTCTACATCATACTGAATTATGTCTTCATGTACGATTAGTTTGTGTCTAGCCATTAACGGCTCAAGTGTATCAATTATCCGTAACTCTTTCTGTCCTGATTCCCACACATCCTCCACACGTGGACACATCTCTTTACCAGCTTCTTTGTAATGTCTAGCTAGTATTGGTTTCCATGCGTGTGCGAATGCTCCAAACCCGAAGTTCTTCTCAACATCTATTGAGTTTACCCCGTGCTTTAAGGATAGTCTTGAAAGTGCATCGTACTTGTCGTCACCATATCCACCAGCTAACTTTAATATCTCTGCTAGAAATACGTAACCGTGTAGGAAGTATGTGACTGCTGCTACTGTTTCATCCCCGTTCTTACCGCCACCAGCGGTATCTACGTACATGTGCTTACCTTCATACTCGTATACCTGTTTGGATACGGTGAAGGGCCTGTACAGGCGAGGTTTGGTTTTGAAGCCAGTAACTTGTATCTGGTTCTCTGGGCTAGGCATCCACGTTATTTCACCAGATGTTTTATCTAGTGGGAAGTTCATCACAATGAAGTTCTTCGTTTTAAGTGGGTGGCGTAGCTCGTCTGACAACTCTGTGTTAAGCATATGCTGTAGGTTAAAGTAGGCTGGACCTTGGTCCAATTCCTTCTTACATAAAGCATCTTCGCCTAATAGTACAGGGTCAGTTGGTTTCCCACGTGAACCATCAAGACCACCGCCCACACTTAGTGTCGGGTCGTTGTTCATTAGGTTAGTGAGGTACGGTGCCAGTGTGTCACCGTATGTCTTAGCTTCTTCTTCTGTTGGGAATCTACCAGTCCATACACGGATTTTATATCCACGGTCGGGTAGGTTCTTATATATACTATCGGTTGTCTGTGGTGTACCAAGATACATGATACGACCTTTCTGACAGATAGATGTGAAATCCTTTGACAGATGTTCGAGGGCTGCTCTTTGTATTTCTGTTGTACCGTTCTTCGATGATTCGATATCATCAGGGATTAATAAATCGGCACGTCTTCCCTGCATGTTTGCTGTTATACCTATACAGGCTACGCTAGGTGACTTCTCAGGACCTTTTAGTTGCCAGTTAATATCAAACGCCTTTGAGGACGCTCTATCGCCATGCTGCCTATCTGGACGCAAGCATTCGAGTATATCCCAGTTCATAATGATTTGGATAACCCAGTTTGCAATCTCTGCTGCTACTTCACTACCAGCCGATACAATTAGTATACGGTGTTTACAGTCATGGATTAGTTGCCATACTGCGAACATAGCTACGATAGTGGACTTAGCTTGTGAGCGCTGTGCCTGTATCATACCGTACTTAACATCGGACTGTAGGAACCGTCCTATGTCTATCTGTAGCTCTGAGCATTTGAAGCCCATTAGTTCTGTCATACAGTCATAGAGGAAGTCTTCGAACAATGCGTAATGGTCCCGTAGGGCTTCCACATCGGCCCACCGTGAGGCTGTTTCCTTCTCCACGTCCGATAGCATTAGGAACTTCTGTCTGTCCTCACAGATGCGTGTGAACTCGTTATCGTCGTACTGTCCGTCATCACCCGCTGCCAACTCGTCTAAGTCTACAGTTAGTTTAGATAATTTAGAAGACCTAGCTCGCATAAGCGCATCTAGGTCCTCTTCGGATAGTAGTTCAGACAGTTCATCTTTTGTGAATGTCTTAGTCATATTATTCCTCAGGGTACGTCTGAAACAATATCTGCGGATGTCATATTGTACATCACGAACACACAGTTTGCAGCACTACCGCTATCTTGCAAGTTTGGATACGTATCGCCATCACCCATGCGCCACCAATGAGTTGGTTCAATCGCTAAATTGGATAAATCAAAAGGCGTACCACTATTGTATATGTCACTAGCATTCGCACTTTGGTCGCTTCCCCAGATTGCAAGTTCGTCAATCTTTTCTCCATTTAACGTGTTTCCACTTACTAGTTTACCCACTCGTAAATTCTGGCCACTTATTGCACCACTCCACCCATAGTTGCCGTGACTGTTGTTTGTGCTTTGATTTACATCATTGATAAACAACTTAAATCTATTGTAGTAATTACTTATATCTCCACTAGAGGCACCAGTTGTGCCACCGTTATACGTAAGTGTTATGTGCTGCCAAACGTTAGGCGTTAGGGCGCTAGGAGATTGTAACCGTATGCAGTTGTTGTTACTACCATACTGCAACCTAAGTTTGTTTGAACCTGTTAAGCGTATTTCTACAACACCTCCGTTTGTAGTATCGTTTGAACCGTAGTAAAACAACACTCTTCCCGTACTAGAGTTAGTTGGTTTTAACCAGAAACTTATAGTCCAAGCATCACTTGAACCACTACCATTCCCTGACCTACCTAATATACCGTCTAATAACGTAGCGTCTGCGCCTAAATAATCTGAGTTATTAAACTGTATGCTTTTAGTGTTTGCAAATGGAGGCGTACTGACAGTAAGCACAATGGTTTCGTTGTCTTCACCATTATAATTAATTGCCTTGATGGGTATATTGTAAGTACCTGCAACCAATCCCGAACCACCAACTAATTTACGGACGTTTCCCTCTACAGTCGTCACACCTGAAACGTTTGATAAATCCCATTCGTAACCTACACCATAATCAGCAAGTAGTTCATAGTTCAGCGTCTCACCTTCTACAAGGTTTATAGCTAAACTTGATGTTATGTTGGGCACTTCGCCTGTGTCTGTACCACTTGACGAGAATATCGCGTTTAGTGCATTACATACGTCTACTGCTGTAGCTCCGTATGTTGCACCATTTTGGTCTAAGTAGTCGCTGTGTGCAATATCTGTTGTTATATCTATATCTCGTGCTGTGTCGTGTACGGAGCAACTACCGTTTTCAGCTGTTGCCTGTAGACTATTTAGAAATTGTGCTCCGTTTGCGTCTTCTATGAATATCGCATTTGCTGCACTGTCTCTATAAATTACTATACTCATTGTCTTATCACCTGAATAACCGAACCTGCATTTACTAACGTTCCCGCGGCACTTAGTCGCACTTCTAACCCGATTGGATTATTCCGTGTGTTCGTGTCACCCATGTATATTAAATCAGGGACTAGAGATTGTCTGTACGGTTTACCTGAACCACTATCCAATCTACCTATTAGCTTTTCTAGTGTATATGCACCACCCCCTGCTCCTAACGTATACCGAAATTCTAATAGGGCGTTGTTGGTATTTGGTGTCACACTGAAATCGTTTCTTACTAATATGCTTGTACCCAGTGGTAAATCCGCTACATCCAAGTCACCAGTTGTATTATCCATTAACTCGCTTACACCCTGCGGTTTAAAACTTTTGTTTGTAAACAGCCCTAGCCCGTTATTGGTAATGCCTGTCCAAGTATTTGCTACAAGTACTACAGGTGTTGCGGTTGTACCAGTGTCGTTATAATCTATAAATCCGTTTTTTGTACTTGTTTTTGAATATGGCATCAGGCACCTCTGGCATTAGTAAGTACAACGAAGTCACCATCCGTGGTTACCGATATTTCTGAACTTGGTACTACGTATGGTTCATAAAAGTCTGTTAGTTCCAATTCACCTGTACCACCACCGAAACTGACTGTTCCAGTAGCCCCACCAACCATAACTATCATCAGATAAGTACGGTTACGGTTCTTAGGTATTACTGTATTGCCTGTGTACCCTGTTGATACAATGTTTAGGTTACGTCTTGCCATTAATGCTCCCTTGCCATTTTACTAGCGTCATCTAATCTGGACTTCTTCTGTTTACGACCTAGTGCCTCTTTCAAGCTACCCATGTTATCGTCTTGTTCTACGTCACATGTTATGTCGTTGTCTTTTAAGAATCGTGCTGCGGTGGCAAGTAGTGCGGGGGTTGCAGTTTTCACCATCAACCCCGTTGCTACCGCTTCGCCCTCTCCGTCGAAAATGGTCTCTTCTTCTTCATGAAGAACTTGTTCTGTTAATACTGTGGCAACTGCATTATGTAGTGCAGCTAACTTCGATTCTGTCGCTTTACCCATTGTGTGCCTCATTTTGTTTTTCAATTAGTGTGACTACTTTGTCTAGCCCATCTTGTATGTGACCAAGACGAACATCCGTCAGCTTGCTAAACGCCATTAGTTCTGTATTCATCACCTCTAATTGAGTCTGTTGTTTACTACTTAATGACTCTATATCTGACATACGGTCCTCTAATACTTTAAATCGTGTATCTCTACTTTTCTTATCGTACCAAAACCAACCACTCAATAATGCAATTAGTGCTGTTACTACTTTACTATCTAACCACTCCATAGTGATTCCTTGTATTAACCACCATAAGGTGTTTGTTTGTTTCGTTTAATAATAATCATTGTAGACACTCGTACTGAATGTCTACTAGTTTATTACTATTTCTGTTTGTTCTAGTCTGGTTAAGACAGGACAGCTAGTTTGCGCTCTGCGCCACTACTATCTTTTATCTTTATAAAGCCTGTTATGGTCTCTGCTGCCAGAGTTTCATGAGTACCCATCCTAACCTTACCAGTACCTTTTGTATCAAGAGCCATATCAATGTTAGTGCTAACCCCTTTTACAGATAAGCCAACTCTGCCTGCTGTAATCTGATACACATCAAGTCCATCAGTTAGCCTAGCTTTATTGCTGTCTCTAGTAATTGTGTTGTTAGCCCCTGTACCTAGTGACCACACCGTTGCAGAAGCATCCCCATCAACCGCTCTAAATGTTGCGCCTTCCCCCTCTACTCTGAAATGGTGTGTTGCTGTCCCTGCATTCAATGCAAACACGTTAGATACAGTCATATCAATGGCACTTACAGTTGAAGATATAGCGTAAGTATTGTGTCCACTTATAGTACCGTTTGAGATGATACACGCATCAGATTCTTGTATATTAACACCTATTTCACAACCCGTTACACTAAATCCAGATATAGTATTTGCCTCGCCTGAGAGTTGAATACCTTCTGTACCAGTGCCATTCCCTGCAATTGCGTGAATATTCGTTGCTGTTGTCTTAACAGATAAGTTATTTGCTTCCGAGGCAGGCCGCAACCTTAGTCCTGTGAATGATTTAACTCCATCCCCAAACTCAGTAAACCAACAATCGGTAATAGAGTATTGGCCTCTTACGTCAAGTCCTACTTGTCCATCTAGTCTTAGCCCAAAATTCTTACATCTTATCTTGCTGATTGTGTTTGTGTTGTTCACCAGCAAAGTGGTTGCGCGAGATTTAATATCTATCCCATCACCCCCAGTTGTGGCAGTCTCAATATCATGTAGTGTACAGTTTGTTTGGTAGCCGTAATTTAAGCCAACCCCATAACTAGCTACATTCTTACATCTAATGTTGTGTATGTTTAGGTTTGTCACTGTATCTGTCAAAGCTTTAACAAGGCCAAATATAGCATGTCCTGCACCAGCTTCCACCCCAGTGTAAGTGCTTTTAAACTCTATTCCTGTCACTTCTACATCTGTGCCATTGTCAATGTAGACGTTAGACACTGCTGGGTCGCTAACAGTCCAAGACGTTAAATCTCGACCTGCACCTGAATACTTAATACCTTGACGCATAACTATGGCACAACCGCTAGCTGATATTGTTCCTGCGTCATTGTTAGGCCATGTTTCAACTAGAGATGATGCAACAAATGTATAATCCCCCGCTGGTGTAACCAACTCAACATTAGTTAGGTTGTCACTAAGTCCTTGCACTAAGTCTGTGCGCTGCTGTGCTGTTGCTGCTATAAAACCTAGTTTAACTAAGTCTATCTTGTAATCATACACTAGCTCCCACCGATACCCATTAGCATCAATAAGTTTATCAAGTGATAAGTCTAACGGTGATTGGCTTGGTGATTGTCCACTTACGCCAGTGTACCTCCATACCCCAGCACCTACACCAGCCTCTGAATATCCCAACACTTCTATTAACATATCAGTACGAGGAACTCCAACTGACCCCGCAATAAACTGTAAAGCAGTTTCGTATTTTGCGTCAATCACTCTGCTCATGATACTAACCTCACGTTATTAATAATACTATCTGTACCATTATCTCCAATCGAACCGTTGCGTACTACTCCATTTGATAAAGTTGTACCTACAGCTCCCGAAACTATCCTAACTCCTTGTGTGCTTGATACTGCGTCAATGAAAAAGCCACTGAGACTGAAATTCACACAAGTAGACTCTACATCACACAATCTAGCTGAACCTGCTGAATTTATTGCTGAGTAGTTTGATATTATTAAATCACTACCGCCTATCGACATTCCGTCACCGTAAATCCCATTTGCTGATACGTTGCTTATACTACCACCAACTGCACCAACGTCTTGTAATACCGCTTGCAGACAGTCTTTTACTGTTATATTGTTAAATACCACATTACCCTCTTGAGATGCGATTTGGAGTGCTATGGTTGAATCTAAGCCGTGACCAACAAATGAAACGTTAGTTATTGTGCCGAACCCTGCTCTACCCTGAACTCCCCCAGACCTAGTTCTAATTCCCCTGCTTGCTGAAACTGTTTTTATGCTAATTCCATTTGCTACTACTTCACCTCTAATATCAAGCGCCACGTCATCATTATCTATAATTGATACGTTTTCCGCTCTGTAGTTTGTAATCAGTATACATTCATTATCAAAGTTGTAGTCTTTAATGTCTATACCGTCAGAGTTGGTGTTTTTAATTGTGAAGTTTGAAAGGTTAACCCCTTTAGATGTTCCAGCTTGAAAGCCAATCCCGTAATAAGCACAATTTTGGATTGTAACATTATCAATGATGAGTCCATCACACCCACCACTTCGTATACCATGCCCACCAACGTTATTAGCAAAGTTTTGGTCTATGGTTAGGTTGCTTGCTTTTAGCCACCCAGTCCCCGTCAGTGTCATTACATTGTTTGCTACATTATTCAACAACTTTATTATTGTTAGCCCTTCGCCAGCACCATCTATTTCAATTCGTTTACTTAATAAAAGAAAGGAGTCGGTCAAGTATGTACCTTGGGGAAATAAAACTTTTTTTCCCCACTCTACAATAGCTTGAGTTACCAACGTATTATCAGTGATTCCATCAGATTTGCCACCTAGTGATTCCACTCTTATACAGTTTTCGACAATCTCCCACTGATTCCCACTAGCATCATTAAGTAGCGCATTACCTAGCTGCGCTGGCGATTGGCTAGTCGTACCAGTGGTAGCTGTTTTAACCCACTGGGCACCGCCACCGTCACCCACTGTACTGTACCCTAATGTTTCTATTAGTGTACCTATTGCGACTTGGCCTTTAAATTTGTTAATGACCTCTGTCGTTGTATTGAATGTAATTTTAGACATTAGTCTATAGCTCCCATAATAAAGCACAATAACTCTGTGTATCGGATACCGAAAGTATCTTCCCCGTTGTCGTTATCGTATGTGAATAGTCCATAGTCGTCTGCATCTAAACCTACATCAGTGAACGCTTGTTGTACTTCTTGTGCAATTACACCCACGTGTATACGCGCATCAGAACCCTTTTCGAGTACTGCATCTTTCCATTTAAACTTCTTGATTAGTCCTTTACATACAAGTCCAACTGCTTTCTCTGTTGCTGATAAACTTTCAATCTGTTCTTTCTGACGTTCATCAGAAGTATTGATTGTACCGTTTACTGCGAACATCTCTTTCCAGCGTCTAGTAGGTGTACCTAAGTTAGCTACATTATCGTCTGGACTAAATTGCCCTGTCTCGAAGTTGTAGTTAGTATCCCCTGTTGCATTAACGTTTGCTACATGTACCTGTATCCGACCTGTTCCAGTATCAGTGCTGTCAACTCCTTTTATCCAAGCCATAGCCGTAGTATGATTTGTAGCCCCTTTCGTAGGATACCAAACTGTTGCTGCATTTGAAGGCCAACTAGCAACCTCTGCATAGTTTACACCTGATGGTACTCCACCGTCATAAACTACCCAACCTTTGTTAAAGCCTGATGTGTTGCCTGATGCTGTGATTGGAACTGTTGCTGCCCAGCACGAAGCGTTTTCATCATTAGAATCACCGATGCCTGACGATATCCATAACCCAGCAGTAACACCTGCTCCATATGCTGGTTGTGTGTTAGGTGTAGTTTGTACAGTAGGGTTCTTGTTTACTACAGCACCCTCTAGTGTAAATGTATTACCACCAGCACCAACTTCCTGTATAGCTTCTAAGTAGCCTGCCCAAGCTGTTCTGTTTATTGCGGTGTTGTCATTAACTACTACACCAGTTATTCCTATACACGCTTGGTTAGCTGTGTTAGATTTACTAGCTACAGAGCCACCAAATAATCCCCCATTACCTACATGACTACATGCGGTTATTGCAGCTACAGTTCCTCTAACGCCTGTGGTTTCACCAGTACGAGCTTTCTGTGTAGCATAGTCAGTCTCTCCAACGAACATTACAGAGGTTTTAGCATTCCTCTGGTGACGTATCATACTACCAGTTAGGTTAGTTGTGTCTGTTACGAATGTTGGGTCTACTCCACCCAGTCCGATAATCTCTGAGTTAGGAGCTAGGTTCCACTGTGTAGCCACAGTTGTAGCTGTAGCTAGTTTGTATCTACCAGTTGGTACTAGCACTGTCCCATCGTTGCCTACACGTTGTGCGGCTGCTTCGAAGAATGTGTCTTGTACGACTGTATCTGTTGGGTCTGGTGCAGCACCGAACCATAATACTGACCACTCAGACTCACTTGTTGGTTGTAGTTCCCATACTTTACCGTCTGAACGAGTTATGTCACCGTCTAGTGCTATATATGTGTTATCACGTAATATGTAACGTGCATTACCCAAAGATGGTATAACTACTTCGTAACCCGTAGCAAAAGTTAACGCTACTTGGGCTTCTGCCACACTACTGAATACAGGTTTGTTTGAACTTGAACTAAACGCAGTCGCTCCTGAAAAACTGTTATACACACGTTGTAGTAAACTACCTGTATTCCATGAACGTAGTAGTTCTAATGTGTATGCACCTATATCGGGACGTAATACATAGTCGAAACCCTGTATTAATTTAGTACCAGTGTCACCATCTACAGACCGTATGTAGAATGCTGAACCGTTTATAGGTTGTGCGGCTGGGAATGTATATAGCACTGTGTCTGCGTCTACGTGTAACAGTTCTTCGGTTACTGAGAGTAGACCTTGTATACCCTCACTTAGTGATGGGTCATATGCTATTAAATCTTTTAATCTTATTGGGTCATTGTCATCTACAGGGTCAGGTAAAGATAGTATCTGGTGCCCCCGCATATCTAAATCGCCATTCATCAGTGTGGCATTTGTACCCACTGTGAAGAAACCGTCGGCGACTTCTTCTTGTACCATTAGGCCCTGTCTGAATGAATCATCCAGATTCTGTTCACGCAATATTGCGCCATCTTCATAATCATTTACTAAAGTACCTCGTGGTACTACACGTCTAATTATGAATGCCACACCGTCTTCTACGGGGGTTGTTAATTCTATTTGTGTATCATCTATCCAGTTGTACGATAATTGGTCGGTATACTCACTGCCGACTAAGTACACGTAAACGTAGTCTTTACTTATATAACCTAATGTAAAGTCTACTGGATATAAAGTTGTTACACCGTTACCTGTATAAGTTCTGGTAGTATTCGCCATTATTGCCTCTGTTAGTTGTGGCCCCGAAGGGCCATTTGTTATTTACTTGGTAGTTTGTCAATCTGCGGTTGTATTGCAGCTTGCATAACTTCACCGATAGCTGTGTTACTAAGTGGTACTAGGTTCTCTGCTGAGTTTACCATACCACGGATGTCACCTTTGACACCTGCGTTACCTGCTTCGTAATAGTCATTCATTAGACCCAATACAGGGACTTGACTTTGCATGAATTCCCACCCACTCTCTACATCAGATATACTGTTGATTCCACTACGCCCAAAGGCTAAATCGTGTAAGTCAGGGAATATACCGAATTGTGAGATGTACTTGTGTACTTGTGTTTGGTCTTCTGATACGTCAGGAGTTTCACCGAATTTACCTACGGCTGCTGCTGTCGCAGTACCCAGTAAGGCAAACTTAGAGTATCGTACTAACCCTGCAATAGCCGAGTTTAATAGGACACCTGTTACAGCTTCCTTATCAGCGAATGCAAGCGCACGACCTAGTGATTTACTGTTAGCTACTATTGGCATCTGTCTGAACTGGAATATTAAACCCATGATAGGTTTGTTCATCCAAGGTGGTAATTCACCCACATGGGTACGTTGAATCTGTTGAGCTTCGTCACGTATCATTGCATACTGTAATTCTTCTCGTAAACCTTTGTCCCACTTATCAATGTTCAGCTTTGCCAATACACCGTTCTCGTCGAACTCGGCATACTTTTTAAAAGCAGCTTCCATTGCAGCGTTTTTACCTAGTGTGTCAGTTAGACCTACATCAGCCATACGAGCATTACCCATTACACCTGTACCTTTGGTAAAGTGGTTGGCAATGTCTAGCATGAAACTAGCTTGTGTAACACGTGATTGTGCTCTACGAATCATGTTGTAACCAGTTAATTTACCTAGTCCACGAGACGCTTCTGCTTTCAGTTCACCACCTGTTGCGAGGTGCGCTATCTTCAATGACAGTTTACGCACTTTACCTACCTCGTCTAACACGGTTTGGTCTAAGTGAACTGTTTGCCTATCCAAGAACTCTAAGTCCTCAGTTATGTTTGAAATGCTTTGAATTTCTTCCATAAGTAGGCGGTCAGATTTGCTATCCGCACCCATTGCTAACACCTTTTTAGCTGTGTGTGGGTCACTAAACGTGGTCAATACGTTACGTGTGATTACCTGTCCTGTCTCAGCTACCTGTGCTGTACCTAAACCACCCATTCTAGTTTGTGTTGCTAAATCCTTTAGCTCACGTAACTCTGGTGGTAAACCCTTGGTGTCTGTCAACATGTTCTTAGTTGGTCTTCCAAATAACTGGTCGATTGTATCTTCGAACATCTGAATGTATCGGTCTGGTTTTATACCTGCTTCTTTGGCTTCTTCTAACATGTTCGCTTTAAATACGTCAATGTCTTTTTGTGAAGTTATTAAACCATCAGTTGCTTTAGCTAAACCAACCCAACCACCTACACGGTTGCTGTATCTTGTACCCAATCCAACTACATCTGTGTCTAGTAAATCCAACACGGACAATCCATCGAGTTCTACTGTAGTGTCTAAGTCACGTCTAGCTTTGGCCCTAGAATCCATTGTTGGGCTGTACTGGTCCACTAAGCTATAATCATCACTAAGAACACTATCAATTAAGTCATTTGCTTGTTTATCAGCCAATTCCTGAGATATTGGGTTACCGTCTGTGGCTAAGTTCCTATAGGCTTTTGATAGTAGCGCAACTACTTTAGGTCTTCCGTACTTAGTAATAGCAGCAGTAAATTTACCTATCTGCCAGATGTGGGGTATGTAGTGTTTTACTTTACGGTCCTTTGTAAACCCTGCTACACCTGCATCGACTAGTGCGTCATGGTTGTGTCCCATGTAGTAATCCCACTGGTCAGCAAAATCCACTACAGACTTGTCTATACTTTTTGGTATAGGTTTACCTTGTCTACGCATTTCTTGTACAACAAACATTTCTCTGTTGAACTCATTTACTAGTGGGTCAGTTTGGCCCGAACGTTCACGTGCTTTTAGTCTACCTAATGCACCCTTGCCTTTACTTGTGGCATACGCATCAATCTGCTTTCGATACTGTGGTGTCATCTTTACTACACTTTCCTTGAATGCTGCATCACGTATTATTGCGGCTGTGGGAGCACGTTTAGCATTACCGCCAAACCCTCTACCGATTTCAGTACCCTTAGCACCAAAGTATATGAAGCTGGTTAGATTAGAGTCGATGAATATCTCACCCACACCTTTAGTTATTTTAGTTAACATCCGTCCCACATAGTCTAATGGGGTCGTTGGTTTTGCTGCTAACTCAAACCGCTTCTTTTCACCACTTCGTACAAACTCAGCTAAACCCTTGGAGATTTTATCGCCTGTCTCGTCCAACACTTCATCAACTGCTGCATCAACACGTGCCTCAATATCGGCTTTTTCTGTGCTTGATAGTAGTTCTGGTGTGTTTATCAGAGTGTCGATTTCTTCCTCGGTAACTGGTTTAGTTAGGTCTGGTTCATCAGTTTTAGGCTTTGTGTTGATAGTCTCTACTGTGTCTACTTTGATAGGCTCACTAGCTTTCTTCTTCTTTGCAAGTGTATGGGATACACGTATCACATCAATCAAATCAGCGAAGTTACCGTTTTGCAACATACGTTGTACAGTTACTTTCTTATTTTTCTTGATTCGTGCTTTAATCGCTTTTAAGCGCTTTACTTGTTTAGCCTGCTCTCTTTTACCAGTGATAACCGTACTACCGTTTTTCTTGTTAATACTACGCAGTTTATTTCGTAGCTTCGTCAAGTTCTCGACTGTCGGGTTTTTGTAAGCTGTCACAGTATCCGTTACAAAGATGTCACGAGGTAATAAGTCTGCGTCACCTACTTCTGCTTCTAGTGTTTGGGTACGTTCTGAATTAGCATTCTCTATCTGGTCTCGTAAGGCTTTAGCTTCTGCTATTTGGCCCTTGTCAGGATTAGGTAGTTTCTGTAACTCATTTAAACGTATCTTAGCATCCGTGATGTTGTGGTAGTCTGGTGAATCTGGGTCAGCCTCAGTTATGTTACGGCCTGTTACAGCCTTATCTAGTTTACCTACTTGGTTAACTTCTGGTGCTACTTCTACTTCACCACCACGCAGTTTAGCAAATGCTGCTTTCCATTCTGGTGTTTTAGGTTTTAACCCTTTTGCTTTTAATCGGGCGACTATCTCTGGACCAGACAACTTCACTTTCTTACCAAACGATTTGGTCTTCTGTTGTACTATGTCGGGTGTGTCACCAGCATCCATTTTACGTAGTTTCTCAACTACAATACCATTCAACTTTTCTACTTGTTTTAAGAAGTCTAAGTTTTTTAACTCTAGTGCGTAGTTGTTGAGTTCTATCACATCTTTTATGTAGGACAACTCTCTTGGTACGGTTTGAGTTAGTACTGCTGTGTCTTCTGTCAAAGCCTGTTTTGGTTTAAGTATGTCACTGAACTC
The DNA here is from genome assembly GCA_032360805.1 of Neoturris breviconis. NCBI lineage: Eukaryota > Metazoa > Cnidaria > Hydrozoa > Anthoathecata > Pandeidae > Neoturris > Neoturris breviconis. Next base: position 21,761 of record JAULBZ010000038.1, read on the forward strand.
GTTTAGGAAGTCTGTACGTGACACAGGTTTAGCACCCAGTGCTTGTACATCGTTTAACTTCTCTATTCGCTCGAGATACTTCGTTATCATTTCTACTGGTTCAGATGTCTTACCCTGTAGTAGCTGGTCTAGCGCATTCACTGTCTTAACATCTTTCTGTGTATGTGTCACACCACCTATTTCTTTTAGAACTAATGGTGGTACTTTCCCATCGGGGTACACTGACGCTAGGTGTAGAATCTCTGAGTTGATTTCTTGAGCTACTTCTTTAGTCTCTGGTGTCAACCGTTTGTTGTTTAAACCAACTTGTTGATTAATGAGTACCTTAATAGAAGAGTCATCGGGAAACAAGTCTCTAATCTTCCTTGCAGCACTTTGGTAACCTTCTGTGGATACTTTAGATATAGCTGCCCAAGGTGTGAATTTCTCTTGTTCCTGTTTACGTTCTGAACCACCTGTCCAGTTGTCAACCTGTTCCTGAGAATTACCAGCATTAACTGTAGCAGTCTCTTTCTGTTGTTGTTCTTCGCTGCCATGCTTAGGGGCTTCTGGGTTGTTGATATGTTCATCTAGCTCACGTATTGCTTTTCTATTGGCATCACGGACCTGTAGCACATATGAACCTGTGTCCACTGCTCCACCTAGTGCTGCACCGAATACACCACCCATCATCAAGTCCATACCGTAATCACGTGCTGTGTAGGTATGGTCTCCCGATAACATAGGGAGAGATTGAATACCAGTCTCGACTATACCTGCTGTCGCATATGCAGAACCTTTCATAACGTTCTCAAACACACGGCCCTGTGTCCACATACGTGTACCTTGTATAGCATTCCCTAGCTGATACATTTTAGTGGCGTGTACGGCTCCTTGAGTCCCTTTAACTACTGGTCCTGCTGGTAAGATTGTGAGTGGGTCAGCAAGTACTGCCAACGCTCCATAACCTAATTGAGAGTACCACGGCATATTGTCTGTGACTGCTTTGTTTTCTACGTCTTGTATTAACTGGTCTCTGAAAACTAACCCAGCCGCCTCCCCGTATTCGTCCACTTCTGCTAGTACCGCACTGTGGAATCTGGGGTCTAGTCCTTTTGTGAACTCTACTTTAGGTATGTCATAGTCTTCTCTATTCTTCCTAGCATAATTTAATTCTAATGTATCTGGTATGTTGGATACTGCATTCATTTGACTAAAGAATATTTGTAAGTTTTCCCAGAAACCCTTTTCCTGTTCTGGTGCTCGCATTACTTCTAGGTGACTGTTACGTACTGCCCTGTTGTATTGCTCTGCCGCTTCTGGTGATGATTGTAGGGCGAATAGTATTGACTCTCTATCCGTCCTTCCCATAGTGTCGGGGTTCATCGGTTGACCCCAACCAGCATTCATAAATCTAAACTGTGCTACCTTTTTAGGGTCTTTGTACAGTTCGTATGTAGCTTGGTCGAACTCTTCCTGAGTTGCATCACCATCTTTGAACTTGTTGTACATTTCCGTAAAGTTTTTATGAGCCGAACTAACACTCGCGTAGTCTTCTTTGTTTAGTGGTTGTTTGAACTCACCATATTGATAAGGACTATTTTTAGCGTAGTACTCTTTATACGCATCATGTAATGCTGGGTCCTTCGACTCACCGAAACGTGTTTCATACGAAGAGTAACCTTGGTCTAGTAATACCAAACCAAGGTCTATGTCTGTATCGTTAATCCTCTTAGTAACATTACTTACGTTTCTACCATGGTGGTCTACTCCGTAGTCATGTGATGTTTTAACATCCCCACTTGATACTATATCTTTTGTGAACTCCGATGCAGCTTCTCCTGCCGCAGTGTTTTTATCTGAATCACGGTGGACTGATTCTGGGGTGTTCACGTTTGCTAGGCGAACACGTCTCCCTTCCTCAGTTTCGAATGTGTCACCATCTATACTATTTGTAACGATAGTCATACTATCTCCTTTATCTGAACTTGAATTGATTTGCTTCTATCTCACTCAACTCTTGTTTAATGAATGTTGCTTCTTTTATTTCAGCACTGAGTTTATTTGAGTTGTCTTGCTGTGTTACCATCTTATCGAATGTCTGTAGTCTTTCGATAGAGACGTACACATCATGTTGAAACTTGTGACTTTTTAACCAAAGTCCACCGTCTGCTGCAACTTCAAATTTAACATCACCTACAATTGCGGGGTTGTCTAGTGTCCTGATTGGCACACCGTTTTCGTCCTCAGTACTACCCATTGCTTGTGTAAACAAACCGACCATTTGATTTATGTCTGGGTCCTGTATTCTATCGAGTAGTTGCGGCAATGTGGTGTTAGATAATTTGCTGTTTATCTTATCGGCATTGTGTATAACCTGTCCACGGTAATTTGCAGATTTGTTTTTCAACGAATCGTATAAGTAGTCTTTAGCTATACCGTGGTCACCTTTACCGTGGTCTATACCCTTTCTGTAGGTTTCCATGTGTCTGCCTACATCAATACCTGTAGGTGCTGAATCTGTATAATCCAATACTAGTCCTGCTACATAGTCACGTTTACTAACTCCGTCACCAGTGATGTCACTCCAATCTGTTGCCCACATATCTTGTGTTCCACGAGCATCTTTGAATGCCTGTATTTCATTGGTTATCATATCAGACGTTTTACCAGATAGTTGTCCTTCCTTGATTATAAGGTACTCGTCATAAGCATTTTCGCCCAACTGTGCTCTAAATTTGGCCTTGTCTTCGTTCTCGAACTGGCTAAACAAATTCATAGCGTTTCTAGCCATCTCGGTTGGTTGGTGATTTTCATCTATCATCTGAGGACCTGTGAACCCATTCACGTAAGCCTGTCCCATGATTTTTACCATACCTGAATCAGCTTGGTCATTTCCCCACGATTGAACTACTTTAGAACCTACTCCGATTGGGTCATTGAATATTTCACGGATTGCTTCGTCCTGTGTGATTTCTTCCTCGCCAACTATACCCGCAACTAGTCGCCTTTCTCGCTCGGCTGCTGCTGCTGTAGCCTCTTTAGGGGTTACGTTTGGTAGACTAGCTAACTCACTGGCATCACCCTCTGCTGCTAGATTCTGTGCGTTTATTACTGCTTCTAACCTATTTAGTTTAACAGTCTTTTCTGACGCACTGGTGACAGCCCTATCTACAATACCTTGTAATGCGTTTTTAGCTTTGCTTATATTGAAAGCGTATTTCTCTGTTCCAGAAGTCCTCCCCTCGTGCGCTGTAATCGCATCTCTTGCCTCTGCTATAATTGCCTTAACATCTTCAACACTTTTAGCATTTTTAGCTGCTAGTTGTGCCTCAGACACAGATAGACTAATTTTATAACCAGACTTTACATCGTATTTCTTTATCGCTGTATCTAGTTTGGTTCGTTCTTCTTTGTTTAAATCGTTGAACCAACCGTTAGCATCAGCCATATTGTATACACCGATGTTACCTTCTGCTAGAGATTTTTCTATTGACTCATTCATTAGCCCACGGTACGCAACTTTGCGCATACCCTCTGGCTTACCAACCCCACTAAAGAACTGTTTAGCTCTCTGGGTAAATTCTTGTGCTTCTTCTGGTGATGATATGTTTTTAGATTCTGTTAGAAAGGTGTCAAAAGTACCCTCTATAGACTGTCGTGTTGTTTCTCTTTGTTGTGTTTGGTTGAAACCATAATGCTCTTTTTCTTGTGCGTTAGTTAACTGCTCTGTTGCTTTTGACCAACTATCTATGATTAACCTCTGTGTATCTGGGTCATCAGGGTACTGCTCAAGTTGTTTGTTTAATGCTGTGGCTAACCTAGCTTTATATTGTTCAGATGTTTCTGCTGCACGTTGGGTTATGTTGTTGGCTTCTTCCAAGTACGCTTGTTGCACTTGGTTTTGAACTGCACGTTGTTGTGCTGCGCGGTATTCGATGTTTTCACCAAATACGTATTTCTCCCAACCAGTTCTCTTTTTCTCTGCATCGATACTGTTAATTGCTTTTTCAGTACCTTGTCTAGCTGCTGCGTCTAGTTGCCTATTTGCGTTTATGTTCTCAGCTTTGTTTTTTAGTACTCTTGCGAATGTGTTACCTAACGATGAACCAAGGGCTTTTACTCCTTGGTCTAAATCGCTGGTGGCACGAACATTCTTTGATACTGCTGTTCTTGAACCCTCTTTTACAGAAGGTGCATTAACTAGTCCTGCATTGGCATCACTGGTAGCCGTTCTTACTGGTAATCCGAATTCGGACATTTTTGTACCCCTTGTTATACTTGTAATGTACCTGCATCTGCTGCAAGTGCCTCGCCTGTTTGCAAGTCATCGTAGTTTACTGAGGCACCTAGTTTTGCTAGGTTACCTAGTACAGATGACTCTTGTTGTCTATGCTTACTGTTTAACACAGTCGTTGCATCGAACACACCTGCTTTTAAATGCTCTATTTGTTGGTCATGTGCTTTCTTGCTTGCAGCTAAGGCCATAGACTCATTAGTCTCTGTTTGACCTATAGTTGCATTTACACTTGCACCTGACGCACCAGATAGTGCTGCTGACACTCTTGCTGCTGCTTCTGCTTCGTCCTGTTGTTGTCTTATATTTGTGTTGGATAACACCTTATCTTGGTTAACTGCTGCAATGTTTCTTTCACCCGCAGAACGGGCACGAGCAGCACTTAACTTGTTTGCAAGGTTTCCATAGGCTGCGTTATAGGCAGCCGTAGTTTCCGCTGATTCTACGCCCAATGCTAATGCACCTGCTTGAATACCTTGCTGCATAGCCATAGCATACATACTCATTATATTCTCCTGCTTGTTTTATGATATTGCCCGTTCCACGATATACCACTTATGGTTAATCCTAAGTATCCTTCTGTCCTAAACTCCATCTTAGCTAAGTCTGCATCTTGGGAGTAACTAAATAGTAAGTCTCCTGTGTATGCTTTCTTTTCGCCTATTAGGTTGTTCGTCTGTCCCATAACACGTCCAGTGAATATCTGGTCATCTATTGAAACATAGTCTGAATGTACCCTTGCCACAACTTCGTGGGTGTCTGCTACGTATAAGTTCCATCTTGCTACCCGTAAACGGTCAGTAGTTATTACCCTTTCTTGCTCGTCACGTATGAACGGGCGGGTTGGTATATATCTAGCTGTTACTGGTACGCCCATATATAACTCACATGGAGAGCCATCTGATACAGGTGTATCAAATACAACTTCTCTGGAACTGTCGTTATAGAAACCTATTTTTTCCAATGGGTACAGTGTACCGTCACCCTGTACTATAACTGTGTCTGGTGATAGAGGTGCTGTTGATTCTAACTCAGCTTTTAAACCATCTGGTGAATTCAGTTGCACTAGGTAGTCTAAGAATACTTCGTCAGTATTTCTATTTACACGTGAATATAAGTCTACACTATATATAGATAGTCTACTCAAGTGTCGAGTAATTACCTTTAGGGTGTCACCCACAAATTTCAAATCGACAATGTTTATATCGTCTGGAAACTTCCAAGTACTCCATGAACTCTGTATTCGTTTACCTTGTTCACTAAACTGCTCATATACGAATAGTGTGTTAGTGCCACTGTTGTCCGTCATTACTACAACCATATCAGAGTTAACACTGCCGACTAGTTTGGTTATGTTCCCGTCTAGTAGACCCACTACGTGCTTTGATACGTTTTCACCGAATTCCTGTTCAGTTGCTTTCTTGGTTGTGTAATTAATCAGTCCACCTGACTCACCTTGCTGGATTGCCAGAATAACTGAGTCACCCATATTTACTGGTGGTACAGATGTTTGACAAGTGTAAGATGATACTTTAGGCATACTCACTGTTTGTGGTGTAACTGCCGATGTACCTGAAATCTTAAACTGTCCATTTGGTGATACCAGTAACAAGTCACGGTTGTGCGAGCTTATGTGTTCAATTTCTTCTGTGTCTACAGCGTTTGAACCAATTCCCACTGGGTCGCTGACTAGTAACTTTAATGCCGAGGCCCTGAACCAATTATCGTAGTCATCTGTCTCAGTCATAAAAATCTGACCACCAGCAATAAATACAAGTCTGTTTTGGAAGTGCCCTATATCAAGTATGCGTTTGTCAATAAAGTCTGGTACGGGACACGATGTGTCGTCCCCTGTACGTCTTTCTGACCAATCCCCTACACCTACTACGAACAACTCAGTATCTTCGTCATACGTCACTGTGTGTGGTAATGTGGTGGCATCTAAATCGTATGCCTCATGTGGTGTTCTGGTCTCAGTCCACACACACTCTTCAAGATACTTGGTTGTTATTCCATTATCGTCTGCTGTTCTTTCAGCTTTGAGGTAGTACGTACCTGCCTCTCTTGATGGATTTGGTTTAACTGTTATGGTAGTACCGTGTACAGCAAATAGGGGTAAACCTTCTACATTTTCGATACGCTCATTAAACATCCTACAGCTACGGTCACCTTGACCTGTGGCTACATAAGCCTCTACCCACACATCATCTGTTTTATGGTATATGGCTACAGTCGAACCTAGTGCTATTACTTCATAACGAGAACTCAACGTAATGTTGTTGTTTATAGCTTGTGCAATATTTAAGGCCACGGCTTTAGTAGCTCTTGCCTTATCTGCTCTATCGTAGTCTGGGTTACTTACACCTAAGTCTGGAACGCTGTATGTTACTTCTACTGGTGTCGTACCCGACCCATTAACATAAAAACCAACCGTTACTTTCTCACCATAATTTAATGCTGAAATTATATTTAGGTGAGTTACTTTTACTTCCGTGTCTGTACTGACTCCACGCCTTGATACTGTGATTATATTCAGTATATACGTTCTGTTATCCACACTATTGAGTACTAGCTCACCACCTGTTAAGTAGCTAGATAATCCCGACGCTTGTTGAATAAGTTCATAATTTTTAAAGCAGAGTACGTCACCTGTGGTTACATTTACAGCCACCGAAAACAGGTTACCATTTCGTCTGTACTCGTGATATTTAAAATCATGTGCTGAATCAATTATAGCGAGGGTCTCTGTAAAGACTAGAGGTGGCCTACGTGTCAGTTTTTGTACTGGGTCCGACCTAAAGTTCTCTTGTACCTCTGCGTGGCCCTCTGCTCTATTTCTAGGGACCAATGTACTAATACCGTGTATCGGTGTCTTAAATGTACCTTCAACTCTCATATGTGTTCCTTAGCTATAGCTGTTTGGTCTTATATTGAAATGCCTTTGATATGGTCTCTGACCTGCTCTAGCTCTTGCGACACGAGAACTTGTGAACACATTTACACGTGCTGAGTCTAAGTCTTCGCTATCTACGTCTATTTTAGATATTCCTGCTAATTGTTGATACTTTTGTTCTTTGTTCACATCTTCAATTTCGTCACTGATAAACTGGGCACATGCTAGGTATGCTGCGTATTCCTGCATACTTGATGGTAAATCTTCCCACTCTAATTGACGGACAGTTTTTATCGCTGTTACAGTTGTACCGATGTTAAATGTTTGGTTGTGTGCGTCATAAACTTTACGACCACGTTTTACATACCGTACATCATCTGATACGAATTTGGTTATTTGGGTTGGTATTGCTACTTCACCGTTACCGTCTGCTTGATAGTCTATGTTGTAGTCCGTATTAAACCACCAACCGCGTTTCTGTACGCTTTTACGTAGTCTGTCTATACATGCCCTAGCGTTAACTATATCTGGATGTGCTACGTTGAGTGTGTTTACTGGACTAGAACCTATCGCACGTAGTAACATGTTTACTACTTCTAATTCTTCCATTGTTAATTTCCTTTGCAAAGAAAACAGATATATGAACGGAATTGTTCATACATCTAAGTGTTAATACCACTTATTAAAGGGCCTCATTGAAGCCCTTTTAAAGTGTTACTATGTAGCTTATGCTACGCTTGATTGAAAGATACCACCAGCCATTTCAGCACGATTAGGAGTAACCGCGAATGATAGGTAAGAATCAATGAACCACTGCATTTCTTTCTTATCGAAGTAAACGTCAGAGGTTAGTGGGATAGTCTCACCAGCTAACAATGCTTTAGGCATTAACAAACATACGACACATTTCTGGTCGTTTGCAGTTACGTCATAAGCGTTACCGTTACCAGCATTTGATAGGAAGTGGGTTACACCAACATCAGCAGCTTTGGGGAAACGGTTAGTTTTCTGGATACGAATACCACAAGATTCTAGTACGTCACCTTTCGCGTAATCACCGTTCACTGAACTGAAATCACGTGAGATAAGTTTATCGTTACGTAGTAGTGCGTAGTACTGCGCTGGGCGCATTAGTAATACAGCTTCACTAACGTCTACATCTTTCTCTTCAATCTTCTGACATAGGTCTTGGATTGCAAGTTCTAACAAGTCTGGGTCAGTCTCGTCATTAGCACCAGCTAATACCTGTACAGTTCCACCTTGGAAACCTGTGGGAGCAGTACGCACGATGTTAGTCGGGGTTTCACCTTCCCAACCACCTAATAGCACACCGTCAGGGTCTTTGTTGGTTACTTGACAGGCTTTGATACCTTGAACCAAGAATGACTCATCGAAGAACTTACCGATTTCTTTACCATGCTCAACGCCAATCTCTTTACGAGTATCGATGTGTGATAAGAACGAATCAAGTACGAACTCGTTGGTACGAGCCAAGACGATTGTATCGACTTTGATTGAGATGTTATCGAAAGTCGGTGAGTGGTCTACTGGACGAATACCACGTGCTACTTTCTGTAATGAGCTAGAACCAATACGGTCGTTGGTAATAGTATCTGTTCCACGTACAGTTTTAAATTTAAAGAACTGACGCATAAATGAATCTTTAAGGATTCTGTGTTCTACTTCACCACCGTACTGTTCGATGTATAACGGGTTAACGTTACCTGAATCAATACCAGCCTGATGACCTGAACGTACTTGGTTATTAGCTACTGCTTGTCCTACAATTGACATATTTTAATTTCCTATTAAGTTTAGTAACCGCGATTTCTTGATTTTAATCTACGGTTGTTCAATGCTGCAATTTCTGGACTAGTGTCGTAGTTGTGACCTTCGTTGAGCAACTTACGTAACTCTCTGTCATACCCTACTTTGTCTAATGGTTTGCCACCATACTCGTTGTTCGCACCGTCTGCTGCCATTAATTCGGCTGGTTGTGATACGAATGAGTCGGACGTTTTAAATTTATTTACTAACGAGTCAATCGCTAATTCGGCTGCTTTACCACCCTGCGCTAAGAGTTTGTTTATCTCTTTACGTTCAGTAGTGTCTAAGTTTTCCTTAGCCCAACCCGCAAGCTCTTTGAATGTCTCAGCACCAGATTGTTCTGTTACTCCTTCAAAGGCTTTCTCTAACTGATTAAACACTCTTGCATCGGCAGCTTTACCTGCTTCAACGTTTGATTTGTGTAAGTTAGTTAACTTGTCTTTAATTAAACCCGCTACGCCTTCACCGTGTTTTTCTACGAGAGCTTTCATAATCTCGATACTTACTTCACCGTCACCGTCAGTTACAGCCTTGGCTACTTCTGCTGGTACTAATCCAGCTTCTTCTAGGAAAGGTTGAACTTGACTTGCTGCACCTGAATCGAAAGTTTTATCTTTCTTTGGCTGACTAGTTTCATCTAGTTTAGCTGGTTCTGGTGTTGCCTCTGGCTCTGGTGTAGGTTCTGGTGTAGGTTCTGGTGTGGGCTTTGGATTTTCTACGGGGTTACCGTTGTCGTCCAATGCGGGGTTGTTCTGCCAATCATCGTTAGGTGAGGGTGTACCAGCATTCTCGGCTGGTGCATTAACTTCTGTTGTCATTTATTGTGTTCCTGTTGCTTGTGCTTCTTGTTTAGCGACCATACCCGCTGCTTGCGCTTCTTGCTGTGCTCGGAGTTGCTCGTCTTTGGCTACTTGTTCTTCACTCTTTAATAAATCTTTATAGTCAATACCATGACCCGCACCCAACATAGTAATTAATTTACTGTAGTCTATTCGTGCTGCCACTTGTTCAGGTACATCAGATAAAGCTACTAAATCTGCGAAGAATGCTCGCGTCCTGTCTAATTCTGAATTACGAGATAATGATTCTAGTCCAGTTACAATTACTGGTTCTATATCTTTTAATCCATTATCGAATTTACTTATTAACCGTTTGGCTAGAGGTAACTGTAATTCTGTCGCTAATCGTGAGTACACACCACCGTAGGAACTTTCAAGCTCGTGTGCTTGCATTCGTATCTCTTCGGCTGTAACTCTCTCTGCGTCACGTGTTACGGACGTATTAAGTAGGAATGCTGCTGCAATTCTTCGTTCAACCAGATTAAATTGGTTTGTTAAGAAATCTTCGGCCTTGTTTACATTTGCTGCATGTACAAACAAGTCTTCCTCTCTACCGTGTACATAGTCACCACTTGCAGCCTCGTTGATTTTTCTTACATCCGTCATACCAGTTGGGTCTACTAGTACTTTCACATCTGTCATAATAACAGTGTAATCTAGTATTGCCTCAGCTAGTGTTGAGAGTGTATGGAAATCACCTGCGTACATTTCGACTAGTCCAGTACCATAGTCCTTTTTACCTGCAAGTGACCAAGTTAATGTTAACCAAGGTAAATCGTCCTTTTTATAATACCCTACACGTTTATGACAGTAGCATAAATCTTCTAGTTCTTGCCATACTACATATTGGTCTGGTCCGATACGTTCGATTGCTGTGTATATGTTTACATCAGAATCAGCACCTATTTTAGCTTCTGCCGCTAACTGTGCCATTTCGTCACTTAAACCAGTTACGTCTTTAGTTTCTTTGATTATTACTTTAATCATATTACCACGTAAGTCGCGCTGTATTACATAATCTCTCAATGAGTAGTTCTGCATACTGTCGTCTTCGGGCATGTATAGTAGAGTGTTTCCAGTAACTATTAGTTGCGTCACTGCATCAGTCATCACAGTACGAGCATTAATCTTTTCTAATTCTCGCATAGCACCACGCTCACTTTCTGCTAGTGCTTCTTCTAGTTTGGCTGAATTCAATCCCATACTAGCACCTAGAACTTCTGTTTCTTGTTCTTGTGTAAGAGTTAACCTAAAGAATGGTCTTGACGGTTGAAACAGTGCTAACATGATTTTATTAGCTAAGTTGTTCACTGCTTGAGCGCCTACTGATTGGTAGTCGTTCTGCATTTCATCATCTACATTAATATCATTGTCTGGGAATATTGATGGTATCGTCCAACCCGCGTATTTCTCTGACCGTGTTAATACAGTCTCACGCTTATTAGACATAACATTGAATTCACCTTTTAAGTAATAATCACCTGTTAGGTACTTCTCGTTATGAGTTTCTCTGTTCACGTTAAATCCTCACTGTGGATGATTTTACTTTATCGTTTATTTCATCGTCATCTACTTCTAATGAAATTTGACCTAACGCACCAACACCTTGGCCCTCTGTTTCTGCAAATGCCTCTGCTTTACGAGCCTGTTTTTCGGATTCTATTGCGTCCTTTTTAGCCTGTTTATTTGCTTTCTTTGTTTGGCGTTGTTGTAATAGACTTCCTACCACACCTGTACCAAATACTGCTGCTGCTACCCAACTCATGTACTATTCTCCAATTGTTTGTCTAACGTTGTATAATTCGGAGCTATAAATTCTTTTCTTATAGTTTCCTCGTCGATAGACTCAGTTGCATGGAATACTGTCCACACCGTGTCTGTCACTGCATAACCAGCACGTTTCGTACCTGCTGGCGATATGAACGTACAAGGTGCTTGTATAAGTTTTACGCCCTCTTCTGTAAATACACGTATTGTACCTTTTGATACTACGTTGATTTGTGGTTTTAAGTGTATTTCTCCAACAAGTGCTGTACCTGCTGGTATGTTAATTTCTCTTGCGTATACTCCCTCGCAATGGTATTCCACAGGTGGTATATCTATACCTGCTTCGTCTTCGAGTTCTCGCATACGTTCTTCTAGTGTCATAATAGCATCACGTCTTTCATGTACTGCTAGTTTTGACCAACTGCCTGTCAATGCTAAATCCATCATCCTACCAAATGTTTATCTATGTAATCTAATACTGCTTGTTGTCCTGCATTATACATTACTCTATTTATACATGTAGTAGGCTTTACTGTTATTGGTTTAAACACTGCTCTTAAATCAGCTAAGTCTCTTTGTACTAGCCCTCTGGGGTCTTTAGTATTTTGTAAATCGTTTAATTTACCCATTCAAATTTTCCTTCCATAAGTGGGCTAACCGAAGAAGTATTCGGCAGCCATTATTTCGCTTAGGTGGTAATCACCCGTTTCTGGTAACGTCTCTACGTCTACACCAACTTGCACTGCCCAATCTCTCAGTGGTTCGTTTTTAGAATATAGACATAAGAATGCGGTACGTATAGCAGTATACATTTTTTCTGTGTTACCTGCATGTGTACCAAAGTCGTCGTGTATCATAGCTAAACACTCATCATCCAGTTTGTTTATGGTCATTACCATATGAGTACTGTCAATAGAGTGTATAAAGTTTGGTGCTATACCATTCCTTTGTCCCACTTTATTTGGTACTGCATCCTCGTAGTCCTGAATCCACAACCTACAACCGCCATTTAGCTGCGTCCGTATTTCTACGGTATTTGGTTTTTGGTAGTACTGGTATACTGGAAACCCTAACGGTGTTAACCACTTCATAAAGTCGTGCTTTGTGTTTTTCTGTAACCAATCCATAGCGCCTCTGGCAGCAATTACCACTTCCCCTATAGATTCCCATAGGATAGGTGTTAAAAACCTTGCCATCTCGAACTGACGGTCATCTGGTAGGTCAAACTTAACCCAATTGTCTACTACATACTCCATTATATACTGTCTAGCTGATTGCTGAGTTGCCCCATAGGGTAACGTCATTACAGGCCGTTTGGTACACTTGCGGTCAATCCCGACACGGAGCCAAATTGAAGCTCTTGGGTCATCGTTTTCCTGTAGATGTCGTTGAACAACTGTAGCGACCTCTGAATATATATCCGCTGGTCTGTCGTTAATCGTGAGATTAGTTGCTGTTGCCCCAACTTGGTCTCTGAGCATAGCTGAGAAGTGTTGAAGCCCGTTACAGCTTCCATCGAGTCCAATAGGGATTTTAGATGTTGCTCCTGCATCTCTGCCATATGAGCAATTCGCCCATTCAAAACAGAATGATAAGAACTGGTATGGTTTATCTGCATTTCCCCAAAAGTCTCTGTATCCCACAGGGTCTTCCACTGTTCTTCGGATAGCCTCTTCGTGTGCCTTAATCCACTGTACTCTCTCGACGTATGTACACTTATCTTCTCCATAGGTGTTTGCTCCTTGAATTGCTAACCACTTTATACCATACTCTTCTAACACTACATCTTTTGCAAAGCATAATAGCCCCTTAGCTGTGTCTGCACCTTGTGGTGATAGTCCTGACGTAGCACAGTATATGCGTCCTCTAAAATCACAGTTATAGGCAAAGTAAAACTCTTTCCAGTCTGATAATTCTAATGCAAGTTTTGAACTGCGGATATAGGATAATACTTGCCCCTTTCTTTGATTCTCTCTACCGTAAGCAGCTTTCGCTCTCTCTTTCCACAGTGTCACTTCTTCTAGTTGGGACGCTGTATATTGGTCCTTGTCTATATCTTTTAAGTGTTCTGGGAATGCTGGTGGAGTTATTATCTCGTTGGATGGCATACCTATTGATAGGTTTTTATCGTATATCTCTCTCTGTACGTCTAGTACTTGTTTATTTATTTTCCAAGGTGTTTTTTGTAGTTTGTTGATTGCTGCACGGTGTGCCTCTGGGTCGTGTTGGGATACAAAGTTTCTTGCATCACCTTTCTGTGCCTTAATCAAAGGTAACTGTACGTTCATACGTGTTGTATAAAAAGCTGAGTTAGTTGTATTGTCAGCCCAATCGTTAGGTGGGATTTTAAGTGGGAGTAGGAATGGGAACATGAAGCCCCGTTCTTTCTCGAACTCTGCTGCCCATATGTCAAACTCTGCTGTTGTCTCTAGTTTGTATACTGTCTTTTTACCTGTCCTCTGTAAGTCCATGTAAAGTACATCACTAAATACGTGCAGAATTGCTGTTAGGACTCGTTGCCCTACGTGTGCCTTATATAACTGTGTCCACTCATTCCACTCTAGTCCGAACTGATTAAATTTCAGGTTCATTACTTTGTGCATGTGGGTGAAGTCAGTTATGTTTTGTTGTTTGAATGAGCGTTTAACTGTATCGTAATACGCTGGGTGCTCTGCTTCAAACATCTGACACTTTAGGTCAGACTCTAGTCTTGTACCTATGTTCATACATACGTTGACTACTTTGTTTTTGTGTTTTTCTAACATACTGTCGAATACAACACGTAGGCCGATGTAGGCTATTTTTAGATAGTCTTCGTCCATTGCTACTTGTTTTAACAGTCTGTTGTACTTCTGACCACGCCCCGCACTCTTGGCATTAGCCATGAGATTGAGGCGTTCTGCGGTCTCTTGTAATCGGGTTTTCAATAAATAGGAACCAACATCAGTTTGGTCCGATTGTCCTGAATCCCGTAAACGGTCCTGATTGGCGTAATACCTCTCAGTACCACGGTCTAAACATTCTCGTTCCCAAGCTATCTGGTCGGCTATATTCATCTTTTCTTGGCCCTAGCTAATCTAGCTTTTTTGTTTCTTTCTAACCGTTTCTCGTCCTCAGTTTTGTGACTGGGGTGTATGTAATTGTACTTAGGTTTAGAGTGTGTCTCAATATATTTACCTAATCCAATGACGTATTTTTCTGCGGTTATACCTTTGTGTCCTCTTTGGGCTAATTTCTTCACACGTCCTTCAATGCCGTTACAACTATTGTGTAGGGCACCACGTATGAAACCTGTACGATGACAATGGTCGAGTACTGGCACGTCTCTCTGTGTGAATGGGTGACCGCATATAGCGCATTTACCACCCTGCTTCTTCACTAGTTGTGCCAGTACTCCTGCTACCTGAGTGGTCTTGAGTTTGGTTACAGCCATTATAGCGTTTTCCTGTACTCTCTTACTTCACTCAGTTGTTTACGTTCTTCTGGTGTAATACCCAAAGCTGCGTTATCGAACCCTAATTCTTTCATGGTTCGTTTAACATACTTTGCTGGTACTCCACGTGCCTTGAGGTAGGCATGTAGTTTACGCCTGTTTGTACGACGACATACTGAGTTAGTCTCAATGTGGTCGAATGTTACAGTCCCTTGAGTACCGTCTGGTAACTCTTCTGATTCGTTTACTGCTACAATAAATTTCATTCTTCACTCGCTTGTATTTGGATTTTAGCTAACCGTTTAAACTCTTGTAGACGTTCTTTCTGTGCTGGGCTGAAATCACATATTAGACCTGACTCATTCAGAAACTCTATACAGTCACCAATATTAGAGGTTCTACGCATCCATAATAAGAATGCTTGTTCAACTAACATTTCTGTAGCATTGGGCCAGTGGTCTTTATACGCCTCAAACACTCTGTTACAGGCTTCTCTGTCGTTAGTCACACCATTCAGTATGGCTGTTGATTTAGCCTCACCACATGACGCTGGCTTACGTTTAGCGTTATATTTCTTGGTTGGTAAATACTTATTTAACAGTCTACCAGATAACATAGGTAATCCTACGATATTGTCTGCTGTATCACCGTGGAGCATTTGATGCCAGAACCAGCTAGTACCCTCACCTACTAATTTAGGGTGCTTGTTACCCACGTCACGATACTCTGTTTTACCGTATCCAGCTACTTCATACATTCTACCAGTTTTCTGGTCACAGTGTAGTCCTTCTGACATCCACAAGTCCTTATCACCAGACATAATTACAGAGTATTGAAAGCTACTGTGCTTTTGTATGCTTGCAACTTGCATCTGTGTTAATGAGTCGTCTGCTTCTTGTAGTCTGTTTACTATAGGTGTTGTAATATCGTTGGAGTAATTAGCTAAGAAGTTACGGAGTATTGCTACTCGTTCTTTAATTTCTAAGTTTTTACCTGCTCGCTGTTCTTGATAAGGTTTGACTGTAGCCATCTGGTCACGTCCACCTTTCATACCTAATGTTATGTGTACATTAACGAGCTCGGCACCAGCCATTTTACGTTTTACTTCGATATGTTTTTGTAGGGTCTCTATGTTATTTGCAATAGATTCTTCTAACCACGCGCACTCATAGCAACCGAAGTCTGCATCGTATTGAAGAACACGTCCTTTAACAAACGCATTCTCCATTGGTGCAGACTCGGCAGCCGCATCACTTATTGCTGCCAAGTCTAAGCTCATAATTAAAAGTCCACTTCTTCATCGTTAGAAGCATCAGACTCTTCTGGTACTTCTGGTGCATCATCTAGGTCGATACCATCATCAGCTACAAGCTGTTGTGTACGTGAACCTTCCCACTGTATGTTGGTCATGATACGGTTTTGGTCAAAGTTTAATGACTCTTCTGACTCATTCTCTTTACCAGCATTTTTGACGTATGTACCTTCTTGGTAAATCGTGTCCCACATTGCCTTGACCATATCGTCCGACACGGTGGTATTTTCCCATAGGAATAAACGAATCTTACCGTTAAGTTCAGGTACTTGTACTGGGACCATTTCACCGTCATCATTCTCACGCTCTGGTGTATCATAATTTTCTAGGTTAGCATAAGTTTTCTTACTTTCACCCGTACCAACTTCTTTTAGTACTACTTTAGCCTTGAACGGCTTGTTGATTAAATCTACAAAAGTCTTAGCTGTACCGCCTGTGGCAGCATTAAGTGCTTTGAACAGTTTCTTATAGTTAGAGGTCGCTTTAACACCTTTATTGAAGAATACTTTAACTTCGTGCGGTACTTTCTTATCACCCACTTCATATTGGTGACGCTTGTGTAATAGTTCAATGATTAAGTAACCTTTCTGTGCACGACCATAACCTAGTGTCTGTCCTTTTTCATCTGGTTCAAATAGGCCTAGCTCTACGTATTCACGTATACGGCCTAACGTTGTTCCTGCAAGTGGGATAGGCAAAGTAAAATTACTTGAACTATCTACTGATATGTTTTCTGATTCTACAGCCGCTTGGCTAATTGCATTTAAGTCTAATGACATTCTGTGTTTTCCTTTGGTAGATGTTCTCCCGTCATGTTAAATAAATCGTGTCCAACCTCTGTTTCTACAGGGAAAGGTACACTTACTTTTAGCTCTGGGTACGCATTATTGAATACCGCTGGAACTGTTTCTAATATTCTATGTACGTTCTCACGTACAGGTTTTAGTAGTTTATCATCCTTGCCATCTAATAAGAGGCAATCATGTACTGAATTTACTAATAATACATCACCGTTGAAGTAGTCGTTTTCTACGAAATATCTCCATACTTTACCTAGCATGGTTTGCATTATGAAGCCACCTTCTCCTTGGACTGGGTAATTCTTTCTTTCAGTAGGAGAGAAACCAGTGTACTTGCCCTTTTCGTGCATGAACTCAGGTGTGATTCCCTGTTTCCATTTATACATTGTTCCAGTTGGCGAATTCCACGTAGATTCTTTTTGATTGAATGCAATTCCGTTGTGGAAAATCTGCCCCCCTGATTTTGTAGCATTGTTGTTAATATGGAGTTCGAGTACTTGGTCAAACTTCTTAACTGTTGGATAGAGAGTTTCTTCTGCGGATACGAGCGCTTCCACCTCTGCTTTAGACATACCAGTAGCCTCGACGATAGCAGCCACTCCTGCCCCGTACGCCCTCTGGAATGAAAATGCTTTCGCACCTGTTCGCATCTTTCCGTATAATTCATCGTTTTCTACCTTACATTTGTGTAGTACGTGTCCGTAGTCTTCACCAAGTTTAGTCGCTAGGCGTTTACAATGGAAGTCTACACGGTTGTTTAAATCTGCGCATAGTTGTTTATCTTTGGTTAGTACGCCCTGTACAACTACCTCTAGTTGAGAGTAGTCAATTTCAGCCATACGTCCATTAACACCGAAACGTGACGTGAACATCTTTTTAACGTTCGATGTATCACCACGCGGTATGTTCTGTAAGTTTGGATTAGAACTGGACATACGCCCTGTTACCGTACTTGTGTGATTCAGTGCGTGGTGTATAACGTTATCGTCACCAACTAGGGTCAACATACCTTTACGACTACCCTTGTCGTCCTCTACCCAATAATATGTGCTTAGGTCCTTTTGGTACTTTGTGAACTTAGCGAGCGTATCAGTGAATGGAATACCTCTAGTCGATAGCGCGGTAATTGTCTCTGCGTTAGTTGAATAAAGTGGCCCACCCTTTGCGTCTGTAGCTTTCCCTGCCCAACGTGGATTAGGGGCAGTATAACCACTAAAAGTAAAATAATGGTCCTTAATAGAACCTTTTGGCTTTTCTTTATCGTCTTGTTTAACATTTTTAAATTTCCCTAAACCTTTGTTTTTACCAGATTTATAGGTATCTTGTACTATGTACCAATTACCCTTGTGCTCAAAGCTATTTTCGGTTGACTTGTCTGTTAATAATACATACAGGCCACCAGCTAGGATACAGTTGTCTAATGGTATTGGTTGGGTCTCACCGTTTACTGTGAACAAAGGTTGTTTAACCGTTTGCTGCACGTATACTGTGTTTCCATTTTCATCGGGTGTTACAGTCCACTTACCATATTTAACAGTACCACCAAATATTAAACAAGATTTCTGTTGGGGACTTCCCCAACTGAATGTTAACTCTTCTGGTAGTTCTGGTATGAACTCTTCCAATTCTTTGGTAGCTACCTGTAGGTTAGCTGCAAGCAACTTACGTCCGTCTTCTGCAACTTGTTGGTCAACGTACATTCCGTTGTATTCCATTTCGGTTGTAGCTAGTAGACCGTCAAATCGAAAGTTAATCATTTTCTTGAATTCTTTAGGTTGTTCAGCGGTCATACGCTTTACTTGCCCAATCATAATCTTGTATGTGTTTTCTACGTCCCCTACGATACTCTCACCGTCACCAATGAGGTAGTCCGTTAGTAGGCCACGAGGTATCTCACTTGTGAGCGCCCCGTTCTCCCACATCTCTTTTACAGCGTCAATCTTACAACCACCGCCATATTGTTCTGCGGTCTGGTTCATAGAAATCATCTGCACGTCTTGTGTCATACCACCAAGTAAGTACTCGGCATATTGCCCGTCATAGATTCGTACACCACGTTTGAATGCTGCCACTAGACACGGCTCACGCCATACCCATAACAAATCAAACTTGATATTGAACCCATTGATAATGTCACCTTTCTGTAATTTGTTTATCACATCGACTGGTAAGACGTTATCACGATGGAATTCTGTGTAGTACTGTTCCTGTGGTTTACCGTTGTTAAGTTTCCAACCTATCTGCACTACGTAGTTGTCAGGACAGAACGGTCCCGCTACTCGTTTATTGTATCTGTGGTTCTGGACTTCGAGGTCATAGGTAAAAATGTTCATTATACTATCCCTACTACTTCGTTATCTGTCTCAAACCAGACGTGTGCGCCACATGATAATGGTTTATCTGGTCTATATACGAATCTACCGACTTCTTCGCCATCTTTCATGATGACTGCTGTGTTGGTATACTCATTTGTTTTATATGTCTTACACGTAAGTACAGGCTCTTGTGTACCATTCTTACGATTAGCTTTAATTACATGTTGGTTTACGTGTACGATTGTTTTCATTTCTTTAATCACCTATATTAATTAATAGTGCGCGGCCGCAAATGTGCAACCCTAACGCATCCAACTGATGACTGTCGGACTCAAACCTATCAAGGGGATTTGCAAAGCTTCAAAGCCCGTCTGCTCCCTCCACAATCATCATGTGAATACGCACTTTTTCAAGTGCATATTAATTTAGATGGAGCATGCTCCACCGTCACAACCCTCACCTCGTTCATCCGTACCGCTAGAGGGTTGTACTTGGTCACTGCCATATAGGTCTTCAGTTTTACTTCCGTAAAATTTCCCAACTCTGGGAGCCTCATATGTAAACCAATAATTATCTGACATCCAGTCAGGTTTTGTAATTGTAATTCCGTTACGTGTTACTGTGTAGCCTACTTCAACTTTTTCCACTATAGCCCACTAATGTTACCAGTCCATCTACTATGATTGTCTAGTTCCATAGGTATTAACCTTGGTATAGAATCAATTATAGCCGAGCAACCTAATAAAGGTTTCTTTGGAAATAGTTTACCATAAGCAAAGGCCAAGGCTTTGGGGTCGATTAAGCACCCTGAGATTAGTGACCAATACAGAGCAGTTGTTGAACTACGGTATTGTATTTCAAACTTACCGTGTTCGTGCCCTTCAACGATACTAGCACGTTCATGTGCTGCATTGTTCAGTGTGTCACCAGATGATTGGTGCTGGAAAATTACATCTTCACCGTTCGGTAATGTTATACGATGTTTCTCTCGCCAGTCCCAACCTTGGCCCTTGCCATCAGGAAACAGGATTTCTCTGTATGACTTGATATACTCTGCTGGTATACCAGATTTGAATGCGCGTCTATAAACCAAGCTACCGTGGTTTGAATGACATACATCCATTACTGGGAATACTCTTTCGAGCGCCCCAATAAATTCTCTTGCTTTAGCTAGTTCTACTCCTGCGGAATCTAACGATGGGTCAGAGTCGTGCATTGACAGAGCGTGTCCGTCAGTCTCGTCACCTAAGTTGACTACTCGTGTAGGGCGTAGTTTAGCTGCCACCGCAATTAAGAACTCGATTGCGTCTTTGTGGTGGTACGGTGCGTGTTGGTCTGGAATGATTAGGATACGACTATTGTCTTGTTTAACAACGTCTGTTCTAAGGTCGTCACTACGTTTTGGTGTACGTAAAGTGATTTCCTCGTTTCTAATCTTTCGGTCCAATACGGTTGTACCTTGGTACGGTTCCCCGTTGCGTTTTGTTACTTCTGTTAGCTGTCGTCGCCAATAACGTAACAACTGCTTTGATATATGTCCACGCCCAAGTTTACCTAATTTGCGTCCAGCAGCACCGTCACTTTTGGTGCTGTTGATTGCAGCTAAGATTTCCTCGTTCGTGAACAACTTACGTAGTTTTGACATTCCTTTCCTTTAATTTTTCACAAGTGTATATAATTTTGTTTAAGTCGTACTCTATAGTCGTACCCTCTTTACCTCCTCCTTGCGTCTTACCATGTATTCGCACAAGTGCTTTAAACATGTTACCGAAGTCGAAGTCATTACCAAACACATCAAATATAATATGATGTGTTTCTATTTTGTGTCCATCCACTACTAGTTCGTAGTAGCTCGACGAGCCACCGTTATTTTCTGTTTGTGGCTTCATAAAAACCTCGTAACTAGCAATAGAATTAGTAGTAACAACATGCTATATATTACTGATACTTTTAAGCAAAATATAAGTGCTTTTGCATTATCTATAATTGTCCACCACACAATGTGTACTACTGCTAATAGTGTGAATACTGTTTTAATTTTGTTCATTACACTTACCTGTGAACCTGTGGTCCAGTATTTCTTTAATTTCATCAAATCTAAGTACACTAATATTTTCTGAGGGTGTCATAAATGTTAACCCTATTACATACAGTGTAGTCTGTTTTGAGTAACCTTGGTCCAACATCCTATAATAGACTATTCGAGATAGTGAACGTAATTTTTTTACAGATAGATTAACCGTATTTCCTGTTAGCAGATTTATCGCGTATGCTGAGTGGAAACCTAATCTAGCATAACTTGTTAGACAAACTTCTCTTCCAGCTAGAGCTAGGAATGTGGCGGCACTGTAAGCTCTTTCTACACGTATACTTACGTATTTACTTCTAATACAATCTACCATTTCCCATGCGGCTGTAACAGAACCGCCATTACTACGTAATACTACTGTGTCACCATCTTCTAACAGTGTACAAAATGTAGTTGACTCTGTAATGTTATGTACGGTTATTTGTTTGGCTTCGGCCTGTTTCCCTAATATCATTAATATTGATACTGTACATACTACTATTACGTATTTTCTTACGTTTCTCCATATATGTCTCATTTATAAATACCTCTATCACCGTCTAATATGTAATCAGCTACTAGAGGTTGTTGACCTGCTCGTAGCGTTTTGGTTTTTGGCATACTGATACCACGGTTGTTTGGGTTTGTTGTATCGTCGTCCCAACCAATCATGAGTATGTTGTCACATGCGCCCTGTTTACCTGTTTTGGAATCTTTCAACATCCCTTGTAATGGGTATAACATTCCAGCACCTTCGTTACTTACTTGGCTCGTTGGGAACGTAGGACAGTTGTATTCAACACCTAATTCACGGAACCATTTGTACATCTCTTCTAGTCGTTGGTCTTCTCGTAGCTCACGTCTAGTTGGGAACTTTACGTTATCCAACATATCAATGATTATAGCTCCGATGGTTAGACCTTCTTTAACGATACTTTCTAAGATGTCACCAAGGAACAGGTTGTTTTTACCATGTATGTCATATACACGTACACGGTCTTTTCTACCCATTACTTTTAAATATTCTTTGTGTAGGTTACCCTGTTTATTGAGCTCACCTAATTCAGCGTTTGTCATTTTAAGCGCTGATTGCATCTGACGTTTCATAATACGTTGTCGTCTTGATTCGTTGTTGAACCATACTATGATGTCAGTGTCCTTCATATCGGCAACCATAGCCACGTTGTTACACGTTAGGAACGTAGTCTTACCAAGGCCAGGTCTTGCAGCTATAATCGTCTGGTCACCCGCCTGAATGCGTCTGTAGCGTTCGTTGAGTTCTGGTAAGCACCATAGTAGTCCAACATCGTCGTTTTCTTCTACTGAACTATCGTCTAGGTCAGCATATTCAAACGCATTAGCTCGAACCATTTGTTGGTCAAGTTTCTTTGTTAGGTGACTTACTTCGTCTACGATGTCAATCTCTTCACCGTTATGGTAATCGTCAACCACATTACCAAGGTCTGTTGCGAACTCTAATTCTAGTAGTTGGTTGATTAGACTATTCTTTATACCGTCTGGTACATCAGCTTCCATTTTAGTTAACACTGTATTGTAGAACTCTGTGTCAGCCTCATTGAGCTTACGGTGGTATGATGTGAAGAACAACGAGCGGAATGAGTGGAAGTTTAGAACTGCTTCGTCGTCGTTGTCTTCGAAGTAGCGACCAATATCTTTAGCCACTAGTTTAGTGCGTTTGTTAATTGCACCCTCTGGTATGTATCGCTCAACCTTCTGGTATTGTTCACGATACTTGATAACTCTTAGTAGTGCTAAGTCAATTGAAGCCATTTTAAATCCCGTAATTCTTTTCTAGTGCATCATCACCACACAGTAGATAGTCAACTATCATATCTGTCTGATATTCTGGATGTGTTTTGTGAATGTAATAGTGTTTTATGTGTAGTTCAATGTCTAGGCGCAGTAGTCTTGCGTCACGCTCACAGATACCCATAACGTCTCGTGCGTAGGTTTCTTGTGCTATTGCTACAGCAGCCTCACCATCTTCACTAAAATCAATGTCATGCCATAGGTGCATCGTGTCGTGCCATGCTCGGTAGCAAAGTTTACTTTGCACTCTATTGAATATAGTGTTGCTACTACCGTGTGCGAATACATAACACTCACCAGCTTCACGTTGTTCTTTTAGTTCTTCGAATGATGGGTTGTATTTGTCTAGTGGTACAATTACTGGCACGTAGTGAGCACACCACGCGCTTAGTATCTCTTCTGTTTCTAATCTAAGCTTCAACATACCTATTTTAACTCCCTTAATTCTCTTCTATATATGAATGTAGTAGTATTCTTGCGGCCTGTTTTGCTACACATGTTCGAGAACAAAGTGAAGGATAAGTAACACAGTCACCACACTCGCGCATTTTGTCTACATTTACTGGCGCGTTGTCCCAAATCCGAGTACTAGTTTTTAGAGCGTGTGAATACGTATGTCTGTATCCTAAGTCGTTAAAGCTATCGTCTTTGGAGTTTTTTAACTTCCTTAACCCAATGTTATTTATTACCCAAATTTTAGTCTGGTCTGTAACAAATTGTTCGTAGTACTGTTGGTGTGACACACTACTATTTTCCATGTATTCTTTTCTAGTTATCATAATTATTTACTCCCACACAATCTCTACAACGACACCCAATGTTTGCTTCAATAAACGCATCAATTTGTCCTTCTGTGTATCCGAACAGTCTGCCTGTTAATCGTTGGTGTTCTTGACGACTATGTACTACTAGTGCAGCAGCAGAGCTATTCAAGAACTTATAGGCGTTTATTGGTGCCTCAGTCAGTGCGAAGTAAATAGTAGTTTCTTTGATGAATGTTTTAAATGAGTCATTTGCATACACAATACCCGCACTTACACTACCCATTGGTACACTTCCTAGTGGTTTATTACCATTTATTACTAATTTTAATTCATTGTTTACATGTGGTGCAATCATTTTAATATTTCCTCTATCTGTTGTTTAGAATATGCTTTAGGGTCTAGCTCTGTATGTATTTCTCTAACTTTTGTGACCATAGACAGAGCTTGTTTAATAGTTCTACTTCCGTTTTTCCCCGCTTTATCGTTGTCATACCATATTGTGACTTTATCGAATCTTGCAACCCTATTAATCTGCGCTTGAGTTGCTTTTGTTCCGAGGAATGAAGAGGCTCGTACCCATTCTCCCACCCGAATTGCTGACATAATGTCTTCAACGATAACAACTTCCGCTGTATTCTTGCTAGTTTCTCTATGTTTGGATTCGAACACCACTCTAGACTTGTCCAAAGAGGGTTGTAAATACTTGGGTCGCTGCCCCTTGAGAAGTGCCCTACATTGATACCAGATAAGCATAGCATTGGTATCGTATACAGGCAAGACAACGCGCTGTAGGCGTTTTGAATATCCAATGTTATAGAGCTTTTTAAGTTTCTCTGTAATACCGTTGCTGTAAAGCCACAGTCTACCTTCCACTGGGATATCGTTTGTAAAGTCCTCCGGTAGTTCAAGAGTGCTTCCTCTTCCTCTGCATAATGGCTCATTGTTTAATCTCCTAATTTCTGCTAATTCTTCAAGTGTTTGTATACCTTTCATTTGGTACGGTTTGTTATCACAAGCGAAGCAGAAACCTGAATAGGCTTTGTTACCATGACTTACAAGCATAGCATTGGTATTTGTACCAACACCACACTTGTTACAATCAACTCTGGTCTTGTGACCTAGAGGTAGGTTCTTCGCTACTTCTAACCAATGTGTATGATTCATTTTCTATATCATCCAAAGGTTGTGTTGTAGAGTCGTGAAGTTCTTGTATAAAGTTCCCTACATCGGTTTCGTTAATAATGTTGTCCTTTTTAAACATATGGTGCTACCAAATCGAGCAACTCTTCTAGCTTACACTCGATGTGTTTTAATCGTGTGTCGATTGCTAGGATAGTATCAATCTCCTGTTCTGATAGTTTAACTGTACCAAGACTGTAACTATCAAGTCTTTCAATTAGACCAGTCCATATTTTATGGTGTGTTGACATATACTAGCCTTACACCATCACGTCTACGAAACTGTTGGTGTTCAAATATTGCATCAATCTTCTTTTCTGATTGGAAGATAGTTTTACCTTTCTGAATTAATTTATACATTAGATACTCCCTAAGTCTAGGCCATCTACATTTGGCACGTCAGTTTCTTCGACGTACTCGTCTGCAATAACTTCTTTCTCTTCTGTTGTTACAACTGTTTGTTGTTTGGCTTTATTCTTTTGGTCCAACATAGCTTGTTGAGCCTCAATGATGACATTGTTAAATGCACCTGCTTTGATTGCGTCTTGTAGTACAGTAGTTGTGTACTTTACAGCACCCGCTGGTACAACTAGTTTAGTTGCGCCATCTTTGATTGCATCTAGTGGTAGTTTACGACGACCAAACTGTAATGTGAGCGCTTGTTCACCGTTTGCTTTAGGTGTTTTATAGCTATCCACAATTTTCACGTGTTTTACAGCTTCTTTTACTGACATCTCGTGTAACGGTTTGTTACGTGCTTGTGTACCTGTAGCATATTCTGCTAACTCGGCTAATAATGTTAAATCCATGATAGTTCCTTAGTTACGTTTAATAGTTAAAGGTTTGTTGTTGGCACGTGTGCGCCATGTGTTTGTTTCATTCGCTGATACTCCATCAGGTGTTCTGTGGTACGTTTCTTCGAATGATGCGTGGTCGATAAATGGTTTTTGTGATACAGCAGCAGATACTGCTTTTATCACGCCAATTTTAGATAGTTTCATTTGGTTAATTCCTCATATTCTTTAATGTATTTGATTGCTTGGTTTCCTCCTTTATATCCCTTTAACTTCTAGTATTTCTATCCATGTTTTACTGGCTTCAAACGTTTCGGATTCTAACTTGTCACTGAACTTTTCAGCTTTTGCTCGGCTCCTTGTTACGCCTCTTGGGTAAAACTCGTTTCTAGTGTTGGCTATTCCAACTACGTAATAGGTCATTTCTCATTCACCTCTTGCCTTTGCTATTGCGGAACATACCTTGTCGTTGCACTCTGTGCCACACTGTTTTATATGCTACACCAGCCTTCTCACACAATCGTTTTAACGCCTGTCTCATTTAGTAATAACGTTTTCCATCCCATACCACTTTGTACAGATACTTGTAGCCGCCGTTCATCGGATAGGTGGTGCTTATTTATAAAGCAGTAAAACACGCCAATCTCCCCTGCGTATTTTCCTCTGAGGATAACAACTTTGTCACCTTCTTTGTATTTTGCCATCACCTTGCTCCTTTGTTAATTTAGTTAGGATACCTTGTTCAGGTGTCATACCTTCCCTTTAGTTGTTTCTGTTAACGCATCCGTTTCCTTCGGTGCCAACTTCCCAAGGTGCTGGCGTAAACTGTGGCTTATTCATTATCATCACCTCTATAGGCTGGGTTTGATTCAAGTAGTTCGGGGTTCTCGTATATGTTGCCGATTACCTTGCGTGTAATACCCATGAAGTTTGAAAGTTCCAAGTCACCAACACAGAAGGAGGGTGATTTATACTTGACCTCTAAATTAGTTTTTCTGACTCCATCAGATAAAAGTCTCGACTCCTCAATAATGTGACCTTCATAAATTTCAATGCCGTCCTCATCCTTAACTCCGGTATATTGCATTAGTACATCGCCGTAATTGCCAGCCATTAATCTAGCTAGGTGCTGGCGCTGATACTCATCATTGCAAAGCTTGTCATTATCGAAATTAACCATTTCAGCATGAGCATGATTCCAAGCTCTAAACTTAATCTCTCTCACAGTCTTTCCCCTTACTGAGTGAGTCGGCGTACAAATCAGCCAAGTCATTTATAGCCACATCAAATACCGACCTATCATTAGTATCTACATACCATTTCCCAAACTCCCTAACCCCATCGGCTTTAGCCCTTGCCAGTTGCGCCCGTAGTGATTCTCTTTCTTCAATGTCGGCTATTGAGCGCGTTAAGTGGTGTATCCCTCCGCTTTCTACCCACTCCTCACCACGAGTCCAGTAATTCATTGGAATGCCATCAACCGAGTAGTAGTAAACACCATTATCACTAACGTTTGATGCCCCTTC
>JAULBZ010000039.1:0-49636 GCA_032360805.1 Neoturris breviconis
ATTATCCAACTTCCCAACTTCCCGACTTTTAACTTCCCAACTTCCCAACTCGTCGACTCGAAGATTACCAATACTCAGACTATCCGCGCTGGGTTCGAGTATGTAGAGTTCGCCACTTGAATTTTTGAAGTGCCAAACTCTAGAGGACCGGCGGCACATAAAATATAAGTGAAGTGCCAAAGTCTAGAGTTCGGGTGGTGAAGTGTGAGGCCTTGAAGTCTAGAGGTCGGCACGTCGGAAATTTTAAAATCCCTTAACTCTAGAAGGCGGATGGTGAACTACGCAATCGGAATCATTTTGACCCTCCCTGGATAAACCTCTACCAACAATATCTGATTTGCTTTATAGGAATTACAGTTTTAATGTTAGTCACATCTGTAAAGTACTTGCGAATGAGTGACGTAATGCATAAGTAAATTACTGATTACTGTGTTTGTTTCCTTGTTTTGTTGATAAAATTAAAAGCGGAATTATAATAAAAGAGTACACACTGGCACTGAAGGAGGGACATGTCTTCCGTTTTAGAGCTAATACTTTCGTTATCTATTTTAGTATGTATTTCTATTTTTACAATGTAGCTAGCTAGCTAGCTATATGCATAGTCAGATATGTGTATGGCGTGTTTATGTTATCAGTTAATAACGACGTTATCTTTATGCTGTTGTTTGGCCAGGCGCGATCGAGTTTAGGGCCCAGGACAGTTGTTCGAAAGCTGATTAACACTAATCTGGATTTAACCATGGATTAAAACTGCTTTCTACCTATCGAATGCATGTCGTGAAAAGACAATTTAATCGAGGATTAAACTAGCTAATCGTCTTTCGAACAAGGTCTGGCCTGCTTTATTTTTTCTATTCTCATCCAGGTAG
The DNA here is from genome assembly GCA_032360805.1 of Neoturris breviconis. Lineage (NCBI taxonomy): Eukaryota > Metazoa > Cnidaria > Hydrozoa > Anthoathecata > Pandeidae > Neoturris > Neoturris breviconis. Next base: position 870 of record JAULBZ010000039.1, read on the forward strand.
CTAGCTAAAACACCGGGTAGATAGTTTCCAACTTGAGGTCTCACCACTTAAAAGGCGGATAATTGTTTTGCTTCCCAAGAGCAATCAGGGGGGAAGTGCAAAAAACAATTAGCTGTATACTGACGCGACTGACGACGCGGCGCGGCGGATATCGAAAAACTGTTTGAATCCTAGCTGCTAGATATCCCGATTATCTCTCTCTGCTGGCTTGCCAATTAGATTATATAGCCCAAGAAGAAAGCTTCTTCACAAGCACGGTGTAATACACCGATGTTTCATTTACGGAAATAGCAGACATGACCTTCTGCATTTAGCACAAAAATTGCCAAAATTATGGATATTTCAATCGGCTATAACTTGAACTAAACTCACTCAAATTCCATGAAGTAAACTGTTCTAGAAAGCTGGAACCCTCCTAAATACATACATATATAACACTTATTGGTTTTTGAAAGAAAAACATTAATTTTTTAAAAATTCATCGAGCAATAGACGCTATTTTTTTACTTTTTTTCGCTACGCGCTGAAAATTCAAATCGACTTGTGGACGCTAATAAGAAAGCTATTACGATTATTTTTTCGGTAAAAGAAGTTGTAGAATAGCACCAGGGTTGGCTCCTTTCAAGCCATTCGCATTTTCACATCGAGTCCCCATTTTTTAATGTTTTCTTTGGAATTTTCTAAAAAAACATTAAGTGGAGGGAAGTCTATAGGGCTTATTTTGGTACTTTATGGACCATTCTAGATGTAGCGTTTTGGTATATCGAGGATAGTTAGTTGCCTTACTAAGCTTCGCTAAACCGCTTGGGTTATCTAGCCCGAGTTAGGAATATGACGTCATAATCCGAGTTAACTAATTTTTTGTAACTCGGTAATTTAAATGTAAATATATTTGCAGAAAATAAATAGAAGTGTCGCTTTATTTTATTTTATCTTTATTTTTTATTATTACACTGATATTATCAACGTATAATTTCTACAGTGAGATTCAAACTTTGTATATAAAATATAATTTGGCACATGGGACAAACATATAACACCATGGAAACAATATAAAATTCAGAACGAAGAACGGTAAAGGACAAGGTCCATTTTGTATAATTGAGTTGTTCTCTACCGAACTTGTAAACAGATTAAAAGGGACAATAAAACACCAAAAATATGCAGGACATATAGCAATGAACTGTACAACGAACCTAAGTGTGTCAATATCATATATGAATCAGCCATATTGGACTGATAGTAAGTATAAATATGCCAGGTAATAATATAAAAAATAACACTATTACATATTAACTTTCATAGTTAAGGTCGGGGAAAATGTTTTCCAAGTCAAAATCAGTTGTTATTTTTATATATCGATCACCCTCCATTACTCTAATATGGATCGTACCATTTCGGACCAAGTATTAACAATTTTACCTGCTTGCCTTAATTTCCGGCACTTCCAAGTAAGTCGTCAGTAGTACAGACATAAGTTTTGCTTATGTAGAGGTCAACATCATCAGGGAAGCCTGCTATATTAACTTAAAGTTTTTTTTGTTTCTATGGGCGGCTTCACACACTTCTATTAACAAATTTTATACTAATTGGTTTTGGGCCTTGTTTCAAAGGCAAACAGTGACAAGCCTCAATCATCAAAGGATTAGCTTCGATATTATTGTCACTTCTAGTTCAGTATCAATCACTGAATTAGGAATACCTTGAATTTCAATATTGTTCCTTCGGTTATATTGAGTGGAGTAAAGATCTCGCTCAATTTTAGTAATTGAGTCTTCAAGTAGTTGAACTTTGTCACTTAGACGTTTGTTCTCTTCCAGCAGACTTGAGATGATTCTATCTTTCATAGCAGAGATATCGATGCTTGTTTTTCGAAAGAAACAAACCTGTCATTGATCTGTCATTCTTTTTGAACCCATGGTTGATTGAAAGAAGGTTGATAAAAACAGTAAACAGGTGAATATTATATGTCAGGAGTTATAGATTAAAAGTTCATAAGGTAGAGATTTTGTAACAAGGCTTACATGTCAGCTTGGCACAAAAAAAATTAGAGCTCCGTAAAGACTGAAATGAAAATGATAAAAGATCCTCCAAAGGTTAGGAGAGTGTAAACTACAGTATGTGATTCATGGTTTGTATCCAAACATCTAATACTTTTTACTTTTCTTAGATATCAAAGATCAATTGAAGCAAATAGAGAAATCAGTTATCACAAAAGAACCTAGATATTTATCTCGTGTTCTTAGATCTCTAGTTAACACACGGAAGAAGTTAAATGAACAGATTCTACTGAAGCTTTTGACTAATTACGCTCAAGCAGGTACATATTAATTAATTGGAGAGATAAACACTATCTGTAGAGGATACTGAGCCAAAATTAATAAAATTAATTTGCGTTTTCCCAACCTAGTCATTTTCAAGATCTCTTACTTAGAAAAATGCCATCCTTGCAACAAGACACACATACAGTAGTCAAAATAAGAATAAATATTCACTGTGTAGGGAGGAATATTTGAGCATAACTTCAGGCTAGAAAGCCTGAAGTTATGCTCAAATATCCCTCCTCCACAGTGATTGTTTACTCTTATTTCGACTGCAGCACATTTATTAACAACTCCAGACTATGAACTGAAGGTGTTTAAACTTTTCAGCAAAAATTACTGAAATGATGCTAGAACAACATTTTCAACATAGCGTCTTTATTGCAGGCTTTGAACAAGTTTTTGTCCACTGGTTTGTTAGTTGCTCATTGAAAAATAATTTGACTATGAACTTGATAGTTCAATAATTGGATAATGGCAATTATTCAGATTTTTGGCACCCATATAGACAATTATAAAAAGATTCATGCCGTCAGTTTGATAGAAATCTGATAGGAAAAGAAATATTTGAAAGTTATTTTAACTCCTTGAGACACGCCACTCTTCAGGCCTTTTCAGACATAGAAGTACCCAATATAATATTTATCATATTGTATTTTCAGGCCTAATGTACAAGAGAATGTACATGTCTGATAATTGTAGCGTTATTTTATTGTTTATATTCTTGAATAATAATTTTAGCCACCAAAGTATCTCTGCTGGAGTTTTTTGATAGTTCGAAAGCTGCACCATCTAGTGATGACAAACCAACCATCTCAACAAAAAAACCTTTTGTTCAACCATTTCCAGAAATTGACACATACCTACATTTGTTATTTATTATTTATTTAATTGATAGCAAGGCCTACGAAAAGGTGGGTTGTTTTTGGCCATCTGTTTTATTTTTATTATGTAAGCATCAAAATCATAATGTGCTAAAATTTATGCTAATTTTGCTTTATTCTGCTGCTTTGGGTGAGGGATGGGGCATGTAGGGCATATAAAAGTCTAAATGTAATCTGTTATCTGATCATTTTTCTAAGCAATTATCCTGAAAGCTGCACACAAGTATCGGCTTGTCTAGAGTACATGTACAGGAAGGTTAAAGGAGTTTATATTCCATAATCTGTATAGGCGGTAAAATATTTGTCGGACATCATCTGTAGAGGAGTGTTTTTCAAATATAATTTTCAGCTGTAAAGCTAAAAACCATACTCAAAAACACTCCTCTGCAGTTGATATCTGACAGTTATTCTCAGGCTTGGCTTGGTCTTGTAACTAATTCACTCTACCATGGAGATACATTTATTTTGTTCTTGATATGTAAAAGTATTTGACGATCTTGAAATGTATTTCCTTGTGACAATGATTTTTACAAGTTACACTTACAAAAAGCACTACTCAAATAATTACTGTATTGGAGTGATTACTTGTCCTTATTTCAAGTTTCCCCTTATCAACATTTTGTATACCTCCCTTTGTTTAATCTCCCCTCATTGAATAGAAATGGAAAAAGCAGGCCTTGTCATAAGAATTTAGGTGCATGTGCGATGATTCCTATGCGCAGGAACTCCTAGGCGTGTGATGTGTACAACATAAAAATTGATGACATCATCACAAAGGGGGGGGGGAATAATATAAAAAAAAAACTTTTCTATGCGAATTGGCTAATTCTTATTCGAAATATGATGAAAAACCTTCGTAAAAAAAATCTACATCCTCAATTTTTTATTTTTTTTGCTTCCTATGCAAATTGGCTAATTCTGAGTCGGTTTCGGGTCGGTTGGTCGGTCGGCAAAATAACAATATTTTTCATAAAAATGTAAGGTCGATATGCCAACTCAAAAATATCAATGAGGTTATTTTTGTGCACTTTGGTCAGCTCTTTTTCTATGACCAAAGCCCAGACCGATCAATCTGGCAGCAACCTGAAAGTCTACATGGACCAGAGTCACCTGACGCCTCCTGAGGCCAGCCAAAGCTAAACCAGCCACAATATACACAGGTACTGTCAGTGGACGTACAAGAATGCTGGGTCTGTAATTTACCAACAGCATATTGTAGGGAATTGGAGCTTCATTCAAAGAACGACTTACTAACGAGTGCAGGCATGGTCATTCTCAAGAAATTTTACAAACAGGATAATAATCGTTAAAACGTGAGAAAATAAAATTAAGAATTTCTTCTGAAAACATGAGACAATATTAAAATATTAGCTACTTTCGTGAAAAAAAGTATTTCTTGCAAAAATGCAGGATGAAAAATATACATTACTTTCTTAGAATAAAAATATGTTCCCTCTTTGCTTTTGTCATTTTGTCCTGTCTAGATATGACATCAATACATTTTAACATTTGTACTTTAACATTCGTACAACATGTGTGGGTTAAGTTAATCCTCAAAATATCTAATTCGCATTTAAATCATTTCTGCTGCTCTCTTATGTTGACAACTTGATTTAAAAATCTCTTCTGTTCTTACGTATATTTAATATTTCATTCACTCTGGGTGCATGTGTCTTACCTGCCAGTGAAATTAACATAAGCAAAATAAGTATTAATCTTTATTGATAATTTTTACAAATAATACATTAAAGTAAAAATATGATAAGCATAATATAGCTGTTTTCTTTAATCAGAAAAAGGTGTTTTGCCAATTTAATCAATCACAGCATGCTGTATTCACGTAATTAACATGTGGCAAGTCTAAAAGATTAACTAGATGAATGTTGTTTTTTGGATCCATACTTTATACTTTATCTGATCAATATAGAGAAAAATTGTCATACATACATTTCCGGCAGTCTATAGCATACAAACGAACGAGACAATTAGTGTGGTTTAGTTGTAGTATAATATGAAGATAAATAATATACAGTTGTGTAATATGGAAATAATTCTTTATCTTTTTTCATTATATTCAATAAACGCCCTCTGCTTTTAAATACTCTCCCCTCAAATAAACGCCCCCTTGAAATCGAAACATTTATTAAAATCTGGGCATTTATTCAAAGTAAGACGGTATGGTTATGTACTTTTTTTTACTATTTAGGCTATCAGCTGTGCAGATGTTTTGACACAGAAACTTGCAAGTCATAACCGCAGAACCCTTGATCCATTGGCTGCTGTTTGTTACTTTTATTATGCAAGATCTTATGAACTTGTTGATAGATTGAAAGATATAAGAGGGTACAGTACTTAAAATAAGAGCAAATTATTACTGTGGAGGAGTGATAAGCTATAAAGCCTGAGATTATGCTCAAGAATCACTCTGTCACGGTGGTTATTTGTTCTTCAAGTATCTAAAAAGTCAGGCTCAGAGACCTCTATAAAAATATTTAGGAGAAGAAACACCGCCTGTTTTAAACTATATGACAATGTCATTTATTGATGCCATGGTTGGATTTCCATGTGGTAAACCACCATATAGTACTGTATGTTACGATTTGTACTTATTTGTGTGCTTATGTGAATGTTTCATATTTTAATTTTTAGGTTTCTACACTCACGATTACGCACATCTACTTTGAGACATGATATTGATGGGCAGGTTCGTTGTTACAGTGCTCCAAATAAATGAAATGAACACTGTGGAGGAGTGATTTTTGAGAATAGCTATATAACCTGAAGCTATGCTAAATATCCCTGCTTCCGAACCCAAATATAACTGCTGGACATCACCTGTGGAGGAGTGTTTTTAGTATAGTGCTCAGCTTAAAAGATGAACACTATACTTATAATAATAAAAGAACACTCTTCCATGGGTGATGTCCAGTAGTTATATTCGGACTTGGTGTCAATCTGGTTATTAATGAGTAATAAAAAGAAGCATTACACACATATCAATTACTTCACTTTTTTCAAGAGAGGATTATACATTGGAATTTTCTTTGTGAAATGTATTTTTTTTTGTTGACACCACCACTAATCTAGGCAGAATATTCACATAGATAGTTTTTGTGAGGAAAGTACCACTTAAATGTATATTGAGAAGAAAATGCTTTATATATCTTGCATTTGATTGATTGAAAATATAGTGGAATTTTTAGTCACAGAAAATTTAACAGTTTCTACTTTAAGCAGAAGGAAATATTCCAGCAAACAAATCTTCAAAATTCTACTATACATATGCAACAACAGAATGATCCACTTTTGGTAGTCTGTCCTTTACTCCTAATACATTCTTATAAATCAACTATTTTGTATGTCATAGGTGACTTTGTTAAATTTACTCATGAGAAACTATATACATTACAACTTGTATGACCAGGTAAACATTTTAATATTTTTTAAAACTTTGTTGCCTCTATTAATGAAAGTTCTCTGATGAAGGATTAAGCCAATCTAAGAAGTATTTTGATTTTGTTTTGAATATTATTAAACTAGTCTGAACACTATTGTCCACATGAGCGTAGAACAAACAGTTTATGACAGTAGTAAAAGAATACTGTACTGACACTCACACAATCAATGCTTCTACGAACCATTTTAATATATCATTAACATCATATTCATGATTCTTTGTAACCTTCTTGACATTAGATCTATTTTCAATTTAGGCTGACAAACTTGCTTCCAAATCTTCGTTCCCTGAAAGTGCATCTAATAACGATTGGGCTAGATATCTTTATTATATTGGTAAGATTTAACAAAACATTTTTGCATGTGTCAAGAAATGCCCAGTCCTTTTAATAATTTCAAATAATTATTTGAGGAAACTCATTTTAAGAAAATATTAATCCACATTATGGCATTCAAAGAGATATTCTTTAAATGGAAGTTACCAAAGATGTTTTTTTAAGTACTTATTACTGTATATCCCGGACTATCAGTCCAAGTTTGATACCATGAAATATATCTTCAAAATTATGACTCGACTTATACTCAAGGTCCAATTTGTAAGTAAAAAAAACTAGACAAAAGTAATAACTATGTCCAAGTTCCATCCAACTAATATTTTTTATTTTTTTAAAGTGTGACTAAGTACAAATGTAGCAAATGCAAATTCAAACACAATCTACAACTCATGCCCTTCAACAGTGCCATTTTGTTTTATAAGCGTGTTTTGCTTTTACTTTAGTAATTTACCGAATGGATATTTACAAATGAGTTAATTTAATAATATATCCGCTTGAAATAAATGAAATAGACCTTATTTGGTCATTTTCCAATATGAATAAAGTTAAAAAGGAGGAGAGCGCATTTATAAATAACATCAACAAAGGGCACTGTGATAAGCACTGTAGCATACCTCTATTAGTTGCTGCTATTGGTTAGTTAGGATGAAAAAAGCCGTAAGATTATAGTCTCTAATGATTAATATAATTGCTGTTTCGTTCCTCATAGGTAATTAATGTTAATGGTTTGTTGATACTTAACTTAATATGTGATGTAATTTTGTTTTACATGTGATATATTTATGTAATTATATTACAGATTTATTTTCGTTGAATTTTGTCAATTATAGATGATTTAATCTTAACAAAAAAGTTGATTTTAGAGCCAAATTTTGAGATGATCCCTAATTAAATATGCACGTTGCCTTGGGCATGTATACAACAATGATGTCCCATAGAAATGTATACAAAAATGATGTCTCATAGAAATGTATACAAGAAAGAGCTGGTGTTATATTTCAGATTAATATTAAGAACATTAGCGTCCTAATAAACTCTACAACAATGACCAACTTAGGTCAAAATTTTGAGCCATATCCCTGGAGGTACTGCTGCATACCTGTTTCCCTGTATAATGTTCCCAGCCACGTTTCGGGGTCAATAAGATAGGTCATTGAGAAAGATTAAGATCTTGAGAGGATAAAAAAGTACTCCCTCTTCTAGTAGTGGCTTCGGTTTTGAGAGGGGAAAAGATTCAAAATGTATGTATAGCCAATAAAAACATTGTGTGTCTATAAGTTAAAAGTTAAGAACATATTATATATATATATATATTTTCTTGCTTAACTAGTGAGGATTAAGACCACCAAAATACCACTTTTCTTATTCTAAACTAAACCTCGACTTATATGGTTGACTTATAGTCTATATATAAGATATTCATATGAAAACGTTCTCAAATTGACACCCTCTGTCCTCATTAAATCTTTAAATAATTATTTGAGGAAACTCATTTTGAGGGAATCTTTAATCTGTTATGTTATTTGAATCAGGCTCGTAACGAGTACATTCAGCTAACAGGAATACCCCTGTGCATTCGCTTATAATGGTCATTCAGATTTGGTATTTATGTTCAAGTAAGATACTACAAAATTGGTTTTCCCATGGGAAATCAAGAATCAGATTCTACAGATTGTTTAACAGTGCTTTAACTCCTTTCTTCAAACTGTGTAAATAGTTGATATTTCTATGATATTTCTTTATTTATAGGTTTAATCAAAGCAATTCAGCTTGATTATTCAGAAGCACATAAGAATTTAATGAATGCTATCAGAAAAGCACCTCGACATGTTGCAATTGGTTTCAAGCAACACGTAAGTTATGTTGTAGTATTTTGTCTAATGTTTACTGTGCCCATTGGTTTCCTTTTCACTAGAAATTAATTCTCAGTGAGAACCACATGTTATTACTCCATTGCTTCTTAGTTTAATTAAAGTATATTAACCTAACCATCTCTACTAATAAAATGTATACAGAGGGAGACTTTGTTTTTTAGGTTCATCGTCTAGCTGTTGTTGTTCAACTACTCCTTGGGGAGATACCCGACCGCAAAACATTCCGAGAATCTATTTTAAAGAAAACACTAGTACCTTATTATCAATTAACACAAGGTATTGAATATGTTTTATTTCTTTATCTTGGAGAGGGAATTTTTTTGGTTGGTTTAAAGATATTAAATTTGACCTTGGTGCTTGGGTGTTAATGATCTTGCGATGGTTTCTAAAACCAATTCGTTGCAAGATGATTAACTCAGAACTCTTCTCTGTAATTTCGAGATTTTTGATTCATAAAATTTTTAAAAACAAATTCTCAAAAGGACATTTTCCCTTTGAGTGCCGTGGACGTATATATACGTCTTCAAAGAGTTGTCTCAACAACCAAGATATATTTAAGTCAACAACCACGGGCGTATATTATACCTCCTCATTGCTTTGCTTTTGACCAGTGACTTTTTATGTCAGCAACCATGGATGCATATAATACGTCCTAAAATAGTTTTTTTCTTTATATATTTGGTTCTTCAAGCAAATAGTCTTTGGTCACTCGGAAGGTATCTTATGCATTATTTCACCAAAAAGCTTTGGTTGCTGACGTTTATGCATTATCATTTTTTCACTAAAAAGCCTTGGTTGCTGACGTTCATTTTTACTGGGTGCTTGGAATTAACAATTATCACGTATAAGTCCATGCTTGCTAACTTCAAAATATAGTGGTTGCGCATTACAATCTCTGTGGACGTATATATACGTCTGCGGCTGTTCACTTTGCCTCAGCATTCAAAAGGTTATCATCGTTTTAAAGAGGGTAATATTGTATTCTAAATCCAGTCATTCAGCATATTATTATGGAAAATTATATTTACAGCAAAGTGTTAAATAATCAAACATTTTAAAATTACATAATTCATAAAAGCAGTATTTTTCTTATCAACCAAACTTGAATATACTGATAGACTGTCCAGCTGGTTTTATTATTTTTATTTATTTTCGAAATAGCTACAATCTCTGTATTGTCACCCTCAATATGTTGAAAAGTGTTTACTTTTGCGGAGGAAGGCTTTTGTTCAAGAGAATGCATAGTCAGAGCTTCATCGATATTTTAATAGAGTTCCTTATTTTTTCGAGGCACTAACTGCTGGGATGACAGTAAAATATCAGCACTTTACAACTATAGTTGTTAGTTTCCTCAAATAATTATTTCTTTTTCTGAAATTAATTATAATTTGTATCTCGAATAAATACCTAGTCAATCGGGCAAATTTTAAAATAATCACATATCTTGAATAAACGCTTATCTCGAATTACGCTTAGTTTGTTTAACTGAGTTTAAATGTGGTTAGGTTTGGTTGGCCCTGTTTAAGTGTTTTTAAGATGTATTCAAGCGAGATTAAGTTTGTTTAGGTATGTACCAAGTTTAAGTGTGTCTAAAGTTTGTTAAGCATGTTTAGGTTGTGTTGAATTGAGTTTAAGTTTGTTTAACATTTTTTAAATAAACACTTATCTCGGATAAACATCTACCTAAAAGCTTCCAAAATTATAACAAACGCCTAGGCAAAGATATATAAGTGTATTGTCTAATTTCGTTTTAGCTGTAAGAACTGGGAATCTCTCACTCTTCAATCAAGTTGTAGAACAACATAAAGAAAAATTTCTTGCAGAGAAAACATACACCTTGATCATCAGGTTCGGAATTGTGTAAGGTCAATGAGCTTGAAATGCATTGCAAGATCATTGACTCAGTACTCTCCTCAATGGATTTTATTTTTAAGACGGTCCCTTATTTATTTTAAATTTCTGTTACATTCAAAAAATTTATTCCTAATAATAAATAAAGCTTTATTTAATTTGTTATTTAAGTCAAGTCATAATACATAGGCATGGGTCTAAGATAGTGGTTATCGCTTTTTGCTCTATATTATAGATTATTAGTATTTCATAAGTATATACAATTTTGTGAAATGACACCCTCTTTTCCCACAATTTTTCCCGGTTTTCAGACATTTAACCTTTAATTTTCTTCACAAGTTTTATAGATAGGATACTAATGGTTGAAAATCTGTCACAGAACTCTGTTTTACCTCTCAGAAACAATCAACAGAAAGTTAAAAGTATTTCCTAGTCTTCTTTCATTACCTTTTGAAAGAACACATATTTTTCGTTTAAGAATCGACAAAATTGAAAATTCTAACGGCGTCATAGCAAAAAATGTTGACATCAGCAAAAAAATTAACATCGTTTGATAAGATCTTGTGCTGGGCTATAATTGTGTCAAGTTTCATTGCTCCAATAATAATAGTTACCTCAGATAAAATAGGGTAAGGTGAAATAAAGGATACATAGAGATGTACATACAAACCTATTATTTTTTCATTTTGACTTGCAGTGCTTGAAAGAAGAGTAAGTAATCACTGTGAAGGAGTGATTTTTGAGTATAGCTTAGGCTTTAAATAATCTGATTCTATGCTCAAAATCACTCCTCCACAGTGTTTATTTGCCCTTATTTTAAGCACTGAAGTTGAGTTGAGTTTTATTACAAACCCGAATATTACTGCCAGGTATCACCTATGGAGTGATCCTCCACAGGTGATGTGCAACAGTCATATTCAGGCATTATATGTATTTCTTTTACAGACTTCGTCATAATGTTATTAAGACTGGTGTACGTATGATTAGTTTATCTTATTCCCGCATCTCGTTGTATGATATTGCACAAAAGTTATGTCTTGATTCTGCTGATGATGCCGAATTTATTGTTAGCAAGGTAAGAGTGTGTCTCAAAAATCCAAGCTCGTTGAAATAACACTCTTGTGCTAAGTTTCGTTTTGGTCAAATTTAGTTTGCTTCACTCTACTAAAAAATCAGTTGTAAGCTTGTTAAGTGATCGAAAAAAGAGTAGATAATCACTGTGGAGGAGTGGTTTTTGAGCTACAAATCCTGAAGTTATGCTAGCACATTTCCCTGGCGCGATGATTATTTACTCTTGTTTCGAATCACTGTTGTTAACGTAACACTCTTCTCCACATTGTTATTTGAAAATACTATGTTATTTTTACTAAACAACGAACAGAAATACATATTTATAATTGCTTCGAACCAAGCTAGTTTCATATGAATACGTTGTTCTCGATGTATCTATAAAAACGTTTCTGATATTTGCTACTTGTACTTGATCAACAAAATTCAAAAATTTAATTTAATTGTTTTTTCAAACTTTATTTCTAAGAATGAGTGTTGAGTTTTTGTAATGAGTGTGACGGTGTTGTTGATTTAAATTGTTTTATCCAGTGAACGGTTGCATCTGGAAAATTTAGCGGTGCTGAACATAAAACAAAATTTCCCATGGATGAGTGGTTTTGAGGTTTTATTAATGTCATGTGTATCGTGTTTTGTACTATGGCATCATAATTTCATCAACTTTAACTTTCCATACTTTCAGATCCTTCTGAATATTAATATTAGATATTAAATCACAAAAGTTGAGATTTGTAGCAAATTAAGAGCAACAATTACATATAATTGTTTACATGGGGTGCGATTTTGCACCCATCCTATACGAATTACTGCTCTGTTTTACTTGAAACTCGGTCACAATATTACCCAGGCTCTATTATATCCGGAAATGTAATAAACATTTGCATTTGTCATAATTTCATGCAGAACGTGAGTATCCAACCGCAGTACCTGTCATAGTAGGTGAAAATGGAAATTTAGCTATAATCAATTATTGTTATATTTGCTAATTATGAATGGTTTTTCAACTATTACACAATAAAAAGCCATTGTAATGCCTTGTAGACCAAAATAATACTGTATTTAAGAAAATTGTTTTGTTGAAAATATCCGGTCCCAAAGGGTCAAAAGTGATCCTTGGTTCCTTTGGAGAAAATATTTAGAAATATTTCTTGGTCAGCAGTTTTCATATACAATAACATGAAAGTCACCAATTTTGGACTTAATACGATTAGCAGATCAGAAGTTATACGTATATTACAGGGATTGTAGTACAAAGTACTTAAGTAATTGTACATAATTCTTTTAGAAATCTATTTCATCAACACTTGTTTCAGCCTCTAAAAAGGTCAAAGAACAAACCTAATGGTGTCAATGAAGCCCTAACCATTAAGTTGAACCAATGGATTCATGTGCTGAAATGGATAATGGATAAAAAAAAAATATATTTCTCAGAAACATTTGCTCTAAAACTTGTCTTGTGATGTAGTTTTCTGTGGTTTAATAAATCATCAAGTTAAGACTATAGTTGCATCTTTTCATCTGTTATATTTCAAACTTTTTTTCTAAAACTTGTCCAAAATATTTAAGATATAATCCGAACATTTCCCATTCAAATTTTTGGTAGTTTTAATGTAAATGATGCATCAATGCAAATATCTTTTGTGAAAAACGCACATTTTTCTTGACTTTCAGTTCTAGACCCTCATTTGGGCTGCATTGGATTACAAACTGACTATCTGATGTTTCTGCTGAATAATAATCCAGGTATAAAATAGATATTTTATCAATTTGATCTTATCTTGATAGGCTATCAGAGATGGTGTTATTGATGCTATGATTGATCATGAACAGAAATGCTTGCAATCTAAGGTATGTATACTTGGTGATAATATTGTGTTATTGTATTTATTGTGCAGTACCAAACCTTGAAATAACTGCCGGACATCACCTAGGGATGAGTGTTTTTTAGTATAGTTTTCAGCTAGAAAGCTGAAAGCTATACTCAAAAAATCCTCCTTCACAGATAATATCCAACAATTATTTCAAGGCTTGTATCTGAAAAATTAATACCGTCCAAAATTTAATACGGTAGGAAATGGACATTTTCCGTATGGAAGCTTTAATATTAATATCCTAAACAAAAGTGTCTGAAACTCCATGATTTACCATGGAGGACATGAAAGGTTAAAATGATATACCATAATGGTACAAAAGGTTGTAGTAACTGTGGATGTCCAAAAATAGATGTCTGTAAATTAGTCCTGTATGATAGTGATAGTTCATACTCTAGAGGATTTGTTTTGTAACTTTTGTCATAATTTGAAGGTGATCGCAGTAAGTGGTAACATTAACTTAGTGATCGTGGGTGGTATCATTATTACCAACCAGAGATTGCAACTGTGGATGTCTAAAAATAGATGTCTGTAAATTAGTCCTGTATGGTAGTTCATACTCTAGAGGATTTGTTTTGTAACTTTTGGTCATAATTTGAAGGTGATCGCAGTAAGTGGTAACATTAACTTAGTGCTCGTGGGTGGTATCATTATCATCATCCAGAGATTGTTACTCAGAAATGGTGTCATTAGATAGATTATATTAATGTCTACAGCCAAAGCAATTTAAATATTTGCACATGTAAAATAAATTATCAACCAGAGATTGTAACTCAGAAACAGCGTCATTAGATAGATTATATTAATGTTTACAGCCAAAGCAATTTAAATATTTACACATGTAAAATAAATTATCATCCAGAGATTGTAACTCAGAAACAGCGTCATTAGATAGATTATATTAATGTTTACAGCCAAAGCAATTTAAATATTTGCACATGTAAAATAAATTATCATCCAGAGATTGTAACTCAGAAACAGCGTCATTAAATAAATTATATTAATGTAAATTAAATTAAGGCACAATGTGTCTGTATCACAGTCAATTCTCAAGATAACAGTCAGACATTACCTGTGGAGGAGTGTTTATTGAGTATAGTTTTTAACTGCCAAGCTTAAAACTGTTCTGAAAAACAATCCTCTACAGGTGATATCTAACTGTTATTTTGTGGTTTGACAATAAAGGGTTTTATGGATTAAAATACATGTAGTGTATAGGAGATATTTTAGATCCGAGAACAAGGTCCAGAAATTACCAAAAGGGTACTCTTCCACAAGTGATGTCTGCCAGTTACATTCATGCTTGATAGATTATCCTATCACATGATGTTTGCAAAAAAAAAACTTCTGCTCCATTATTCATATATTTTTGAGAATTTCTAGCCATAACAAAAATATTGATATATTCAACAAAAGTATGACATGCTGTTGTGCCATGTTTCCGGAAAATAGGAACATTTGTAAAACAATAAGAAACCATTTGAAAAATGTAACTATGTAATTTGAAATTAAGTGAATATGAAGTGTGAGCAATGAGTCATGCATTCCAATAAAATGTTATTTTGGTTGTTCCCTTGTGGGCTACTTATGACTCAAAATCTATTTTGATAGATCTTTGTTTCGTTTCTAGTTTTATTCTGTGTTTGTAATTTATAATCCGTAGCTTATCCCCTTGATGTAAAACCTTGCAGTTGTTTGTTAGAATCATATCTCTACATGTAGTCTGTAATCCGCAGTTTCTATCCCTTTGATGTTAGTTTCGTACTGTTAATTTAATAATTTGTTATTGGGCCTGGGCTTCTTATCTGATCGTCTGAATTTGTTGTGCTTGTCATGTTGTAAGAACATGGTAATGGGTTTACTATCTTTTGAATTGCTCCTTTACTGTCTGCAAGTTTGTTGACAGTATTCAAAATAAGAGAAAATAATCACTACGGAGGAGTTATTTTGAACATAGCTTCAGGCTATGCTCAAAAATATCTCCTTCACAGTGATTATTTATTCTTATTTCAACCACTGGTAGGCCACATCAAGAGTTAAAAAAACTTTTGGGGTAGCACCTTTGGAGGAGTGTTTTTTAGTACAGTTTTCAGTTTCGAAGCTGCATAATTTCGCCTATGAAGCTGAATAGTACTCAAAAACTCTCCTCCACAGGTGATATCTTTCAGACGTGTAGGCCATGTACAATTGATTGGTTCTATAAAAAATTACAAATTTTTTGCACAATAGGGTGCTTATTAAGAAGACAATTTTTTAAAATTAGGTTATTTAAGTTACACGATAAAGAGTATATTTTGTGGATCAGAATATAACATTTTTGTATAAAAAAAAACAACATAATTTTTGCACTAACATAAGAATAAAAGAATAAAAGTTTTATAGAAAACAATTTGCTTTTACTCTTGTAAAAAATGTTTGCACTTCTTCGGGAGGGTTGCTTATTTAAGGAGGGGGCACTTATTAATTCAGAAATTTTAGTAGGGATGCTCAATCTATGAAATGATGATACTTAATCCATATATGGGACTGTATTTTGTAATTTTGTATGTTGTGTTTGTTATGCAGTGTCTGAAATAAGAGCAAAATAATCTCTGTGGAGGAGGGATTTTTCACGTGCTTTGGTAGGGTTATCAACTAAAATTGACAAAATTGAACAAAAATAAATCTATACAGACGTGTTAGGTCAACAAACTTGCAATGGGTTGGTTTCTTTGGTACAAGGAAACCAATCCATTGCAAGATTGTTGACTCAATACTCTCCTCTGTAGATTTTATTTTGTCTGAGATCTAATTTTGCTCATAATTTCAGATATTTTGCAGAAAAGTTGACATTTTAGAAGATTAATTTTTGTGCTTTAAAATTATTGTGCTTTTTGGATTATATTAGTTGATTTTAATTTTTATTTACATTGAATATTCAGTAAAAACTTCCCACAACAGGTTAATCATATTTGTGTGTTTACATTCTACATAGTTTGAAAGATTAATTTCTATAATGCTAATTTTATGGCACGCGTCGTTTCTAGTATGAGTGGGTTGGTATTAATTAAAGTTATCTATTTATCATCATTTGAGACATGCATGATTACTGTTCAAACACACTTATAGACTCATTCTTAGCATTGTTAGACAAACAAATCATCACTATGCAACTACATTATTAGCTGAAAGATCAGCTGAAAGAGTAATTGGGTACATCACTAGCAATTACCAGCATAGTTTTCATAATCTATGTTCCATATTATTATTTTTACTTTAACAGCATTATTTTTGCTTTTACTTATTTTCATGGTTCCAAGAAAATTACATTTCCCTGACATTATTTTCACGGTTGAGGTCATAATAGAATTGTGCACTTACTTTCCCAGATCAATTGATAATTTTTTTTTTTTTTTTTTTAACTTAAGAAACTAATGTTGGTTCTTTGCTATAATAGATTTTCCACAGACATTTATTTTTGCTGGTGAGGTCATAATCGACTTTTTGCAGGCACTTATATTGGCGGATTTAGACAAAATCTCCGAAAACTAATGCCAGCAGTAATTCCGATTAGAAAAGTGTGAAAGAGTCACTGATCATGTAATCGATCGGTATCTTTGTACGATTTAACCAATCAATTGCAAGTTTGTTGACTTGTTTTCTTTTAGTTACTCTAAGCTTCTATAATTCTATCAAAATATAATGAGCTTTCGAGAAAAAATCTGGTGACGATCACTAATGCTGATCTGTTAAGGTTAAAGTTAATTACGGATGTTTGCATTGTCTATAAATATTATAATTTAATAGATTAAGTGTACAAGGTGTGGCAATTATTTTCTGTGAATACTAATTGACTATTAATTGATCTTATCTATTATTTTTGATAGGGGAGACAAGATTATCAGGAAAAAAAACATAAAACATTCAAAATAAATTATGACACATTTTGCGAATTTTGATGAATAATAGATGGCACAAGTGAGGCATAAATGCAGAAAACGACCACAAGAAGTCCCTAGAGATTTATCTCAGAGATTTTTATTAATTTATTAAGTCTTAGAATGTTAGATCTTTTTGCAAGCTCAACAAATTCTGTTGTTCCTGGCAGCCTAGTACCCAGACTCTTGGAACAAATTCTTGGAATTTCACTTTGTCTCTAATAATTATGTGGGAGATTGTGTTTTTTGGTAATCCGCGGGTTTTTCGTGAATTTTGGTTCATTATAATTTAGGGTGCAAAAAATTTGTGCAAAAAAAATTTCAGTCATTTTTTTCAAAAAAAAATCGATTTTCTTTAAAAGTTCCAGCAGGACAAAAACTGAAGAAAACTGTTTTTACTCATCATAAATGTAAAGGTCAGTATGACCAGAAATTGGCAAAAACTGTTTTTTCAGACAACATTTAACATATTATGATACATTTTACGGATTTTGATGAATAATAGATGGCACAAGTGAAATATAAATGCAGGAAACGACCATGAGAAGTCCTTTCCTCATGGTCGTTTTCTGTATTTATATCTCAGAGATTTATCAAGTGACTTAAGACTTGAATGTCGAGTTTTTTTGCAAACTCGATAAATTATGTTGTTTCTAGCAGCCTAGTTTCCAGACTCTTAGAACAAGTTCAAATTTTTGTGCCATTTGTCTTGGTAATCAAAATTTTTGTATAAGTTGAAATTCCGAAATTTTGCATGAATTTCGCCTTGTGTCGTCTGAATTTTCGAAGTCATCTACATTTTCCGGTAATCCGAGGGTTGCATGGAAAAATTTTTTAAGTTTTTTTTGGGAATACTGGATCATTCTACAATTTAGGGTGCAAAAATATAATAATTTTGGTCATTTCATTTAAGTTGAAATTCTGAAATTTTGCATGAATTTCACTTTGTCTCTTGAGAGATTGTAGATACCTGAAGTAGCTAATAATGAAACTAATGAATCTAATGTTTTCTTTAAGAATCATATCCAGTGCTTAAAATGAGAACAAAACAATCACCGTGAAGGAAAGGTTTTTGAGTATAGGTTCAGGGTATAAAGCATAAAGGTATGCTCAAAAATTACTCCTTCACAGGGATTGTTTCTTCTTATTTTGAGCACTGCATCTCCAAATTGAGACAATCCCTTATACTGTTGTTGTATTTACTTGGCATAGTGAGGGGTTGAAATAAATGTTGGTCATTACTGTGGAGGAGAGATTTTTCAGAATATTTTCAGCCAAATTGACTGAAAATATTCAGAAAAATCTCCTCCATAGTGATGACCGACAGTTATTTTAACCCTTGCATATAAATTCCTGTTGCAAATTTCTGAAACATAAAAATTATTCTTATCCATGTATTTTTAGACCTACCATGGATGGTTGAGTTTTTGTCAGACCATGATAATCCTCTTTTGCAATGTAATGCTTAAAAAATCAAAGACAGATATTTGAATTTGTAGACCATGACAAGGAACATAAACCATAGTCCAGCCATAATACCTGAATCAACTGACTAGATCAGTGCTTGAAATTAGTGGAAGTTATCACGGTGAAGGAGTGATTTTTTGTACATAGCTGTAGGCATCGAAGCCTGAAGCAATGCTTAAAAATCACTCCCCATATTGCTTACACGTTTTTTCATAAGAAACTCTTGTTGTATAAGAAATCTTCATGTAGGATCCTCAAAAATACATTTAGTACTATAAATATTTTCCTAGTTCAAGGATAAGAAACTTTTCTCTTGTCATACGTGAATAAATTAACTAAAAATTGAGTGTGTAATTTTAGCCGTTGACAAAATAACATAAATAAAGCACTGCGTTAGAGAGTCAAATATATGCTGGACACTCTTCTAACTGAAAATACAAACAAATGAAATGTGCTTGCTCGAATTTGATGTTCGAATTCAGATTGGCCTTTTAGCCTATAAAAATAAGAAACATTTTAAGAAACATTTAGAACCAAAAACCTCAATTTTGTAGTGTCAAGAAACATTTAGTACTACATTTAGTTCTCCAGGTTTCTTATAAAAAAAACATGTGTATTTGCTCTTAATCATGCAGTATGTTAAAAATGAAAGGTATGCAGTGTAATGTGATCAATATCTTATGTATACAGGTTTATATTTTGATGTACAACCTAGACACATAATCACCTACATCCTAAATAAATTCTTTCTTTTATTTATCCTAGTTCAATGATTTAACCTTGTGAAAGATTATCCATAGTTAAAGCATTAAAGTGTTAAGCTTAATGGGTGATTATAGTGATTTACAAGAACTCTTTAAGATTGTTTCATGCTTACCTCATCATGGGTGTTTTCTTACATTATGTAATATTGCATGAATTTATGTCATTGCCCAAATCCCATTCTGACTTAAGGTCATTGCCCAAACCCCCTCCTGACTGACATTACAATATCATGATACATAAAAAAACTGTTTTAAAACTAACATTTACAGAGTCAATGATCTTACAATACTTTTGTTTCTTTGTACCAAAAAAACAACCTACTGCAAGCTAGTTTAGTTAACACACTTCTGTGCATTTTGATAATTGCTACAATTATAGTGTAGCCAATCACATGAAAATGAAAGTTCAAATCCTTTTTTAGTCTAAAGGCTCGTCTCAAATATAAAGACTACGGTGGAGAGTACTGAGTCAACGATCTTGCAATGGATTCGTACCGAAGAAATCAATCCATTACAAGTTCGTTGACCTAACACACTTTTGTACAGATTTAATTTTGTTGAATTTTGTCAAATTAGTTGATATAACCCTACCAAAGAAGTTGGTTTTGGAGCGAAATTTTAAGATGATCTCTAAGACAGCAGTGGTTGAATTAAGATTCCATGATCACTTGGAGGAGGGGTGCTTTTTGATACTTCCTCAGTTTTTGCAGAAATAAAATAAATAAGTGATAAGTGATAACAGCAGAAAATATTAAGAATTGAAGTCTCCGTTTTGTTGTTGAGAAGCTTCCTTGTTCAATTTTATTTTTAAAAATGTGATGTAAATGTTAAAATGTGAAGAAAGGTAATAATTAGGGAATATAAAATTTTCTCACATCTTATGTTATGAAGTTAATTATATTGTTATTAATAATTATTCCCAAGGTGAATTACAAATATTATCAGAGTTTTAACAGATCTTTTTAATGGTTATTGCTAATGGTTATGTCTTAATCATTACATAGAAATGTACATAGGTTTATCGATGCTAATATATATAGCCTATAATGTAGCTATATTATCATAACATGTACATATAGCGTATATACATCAAACCTATATTATGTATATATCCAATACACTAACACCTTATATACATGTAGTCTATATACACATAAACCTATATATTATACTTTTATACATTTAGTTTATGCATATATCATGTAAAAATAGTTTATATACATATAGCCTATATACAAATAGCTCATATACATATAGCCTTTAGCCAATACAAAGAACATAATAGCCTATATAGATGTAACCTATATATATTTAGCCTATATACATACAGCATAATGTTTATAGCATATTATTCTCTATTTTATAAAGCATAAAATTAAATACATTGTCATGACAATACAGGAACATGCATAGTAATATGATATAATAATTTATGCGAATAATTTCCATGTTAAACTTTCGCTCTATGGCAGGCTACTTTCAATACCTACCGTCACTTTAATTTTGTAGTTTTATTATTACTTTTTTTTTGAAAATTTCACCCTGTTTCTGGTTGAAATTTTAAAATCCCGTTTTAGTATGTTAAAGAACAGATTTTATCAATTTGCATATACTAAATCAACAATAATATAAAAATACATAATGATACATGGTATTTTGAAAAATCATCATTTTAAATACCCAGTAGACAAATTTTTCAAGGTCCGCTGTAAAGTCGCTAGAACAACGTCGTCTTTACTGCTGACTTTGAACAAGTATTTGCCCACTGGATGATAATGACCTCGAAATATTTGCTGATCTAACATAATATTATAGAGTAGTTTCTTTTCTTGTGTTCGTGTTAAGTTACATGAAGCTATCATTTTAAATGGTTATTGAAGTCTGATGCGATCTCTCCGCCAATCAAAATCATTGTGATTTGAGTATCAACCATCTAAGCTAGATTTACTTTATTACAGGGTTCAGATGGATCCTGGAAAACCTAGGAACTGTTTTTTAGTAATATTCAGGAAAAATCTGGAAAACTCAGGGAATTTGATTGAAATTTTTAGAATTCCTGGAAAACTCAGGGAAGTGTTGTGTTCTGACGAACTACTTTATTTGGAGAAAATGTATATTAAGACAATTCTCTGATTTAGATATCCCATTGTTAAAATTGAGTCTCTATATGCTTATAACAAAGAGTATTTAGTTGATATTTTGTTTTATTTGTCAAAACAAAATCATGAAAAAAACTACTCAGGAAAAAAGTATATTTTTCAACATAAAACTCAGGGAAATTATTATGTTTTTTGAAGAAAATCGGGGAAAATTACTTCCACAATCTTGTCTGAACCCTGTATTATGCTGCGGGTGTTCGGGGGCATACCTAAATGTAATCTGTTATTTGAGCAATTTTCTAAGTTATCTTGAAACACAAGTCAGCTTGTCTAGTGCATATACTGAAATGTATTCATCTGTCATATCAGAGATGGTAATATTAACTGTGGGGTAGGAATTTTTCTAGCCTCAAGCAATGCACTAAAATCACTCCTCCACAGTTAGGAAATGCATATATAGGCCTCGAAGTAACTGGACATCAGGAATGTTTTCGTGTATAATTTTCAGCTTTTCTGCAGAAAACCAATGCTCACAAAATGCTTCTCTGCTGATGATATACTGTAGTTTTTTTTAGGCTGTTGTTGTAATTAAATGAAATCTGTGGAGAAGAGTACAATGCTTTTGTAATTAATTTATTTATTTAGGAAAGTAACCAAATCACAAGTTCATTGATATATCACTCTCTCCTTCACAGATACTAAATTGACTTTTTCTCAAATATCGTGACAAAAACAGTTTTTTTTGTATATTTACTTTGTCAATGATCTTGCAATGGATTGGTTATTCGATACGAAGAAACTAATCCGTTGCAAGATCGTTGACTCAATACGCTTTCTCTGTAAATTTCATATTTGAGACATTCACTTTTGTTCTTTTAGGAAAATGTAGACGTTTATTCAACAATTGAACCACAACAAGCTTTTCATCAACGTATTAGCTTCTCATTAGAAACGTACAATCAATCAGTAAAGGTATGCTTAAAATAAGAACAAAAAAGCTCTGTGGAGGAGGGATTTCGAGTAAAGTTTCAGGCATTATAGCTAAAGAATCCCTTCTCCATAGTGATAGAGTTGCTCTTGAAAAATAATTCCCATAATTTATTCTATTCAAAACAGACAGTATGGTAAAAAGTTTAAAAATTGCAAAGGTTTTTGACAAGATTATTGCGCCATCAGTGCTTAAAATATTTTTTGTATCTATCAGTTTGTTATGTTCTTGAACTACTCTTAAACCCACTCCTCCATAGTGATTAATTTCTCTTATTCAAGTACTACTGCGCTCATATATCACTGTATGAAAAAATGAGCTCACTCTTCCCAAATTACAGCTTAAAATCTTGTTCAGAGTCCGCAGTAAAGACGCTAGAACAGCATCGAACGACGTTATTCTAGCGTCTTACTGCGGACTTTGAACAAGTTTTTGCCAGCAGTTGGTCAATTAGTATCGGTTCTATGGTCAACAGGATTGATTACTGTATGACTTAGAAATTCACTAGAATACAGTACAGTACCTTCGCTTTCAACTAATGTGACCTCTGCATTTAGAATTTGTGTGAACGAATTCGCTTAAGTTTTCAAATACCACATTTTCCTGTATGTGGTTGAATATGAAGTGATATTCTTTGAGGACGTTCTATTAACCAGATAGGAGGTGACTTGTGGTTATCACATGTGACTATCCGTGCAACAACCCTTTCACAAATACACGTTCTCATTAAGGACACCTAATGGGCTTAATTAATATTTCTGTAGTTTATTTTGGCCATCATTTTTGGCGTCAACAAATATATTTGTCAAGTAGGATAGGGATAAGATTTTTGTTGATTTTTCTTCGTTGTTGGGTATGTTTGTCCGTAATGCGGGTATGTTATGGCGTCACAAGGAGGACCGCCCGTTCTCATTAAGGTCACCCAATGGACTTAATTAATATTTCTATAGTTTATTTTGGCCATCATTTTTGGCGTCATAACAAATATATTTGTCAAGTAGGATAGGGATAAGTTAATTCATATTTTTGTTGATTTTTCTTCGTGTAGTCATCACGGTAATGTTGTTTTTTAGGCTATGCGATATCCTGCTAAATCATACAACAAAGATTTAGAGTCTTTAGAGGTTTGTATTTCGTTTGCTGAGAGTTCTTCCAAGTAAGATAAAGAAAAATCCAGTTATATATTCGAGAGATGGAAAATTTCACGAAATCTTGATATAATTAGATCTTACGAACGTCTTTTATGAATAAACAAGGCCATATCGTAGTTAACGTTCTAAAAATAGCATTGCACATACTCACACACATTTGTTAATAAAGTGCATTTATACAATTAAATTTATGCTTTATGTATATTTGTGAAATTTCTCCTGCGAACGTTTCCCTCCATTCTTTTTTCCTCCTTTCTTTAACAGAATCAATAGCAACTGGGTTGCCACACTTAAAATTTCGCTTAAAAACCAACTTTTTTGATCTGGCTAAATCAACTAAAATTGACAAGATTTAACAAAAATAAATCTGTGCAGAAGTGTGTCAGGTCAATGAACTTGCACTGGATTGGTTTCTTCGGTACGAAACGTTTTTCTGTTCACAATTTTTCACAAAATAAATAAATTTCAATATGTCTATTACAGATTTTCTTTATTATTATTTGTACGTTACTTGCTGTTTGTGTTCAAAAATTCACGTAAATAGAAATTCATTACGGAAATCATTCAAGAACCTGGAATCTCCTGGAATTTCATTTTAAATGATGTGTAGCAACCCTGGGCAATCATTCGGCCAATCTGCTAATGTATGCATGCAGCACAACAGTGTTTGAAATAAGAGTAAATAAATAACAACTGTGGAGAGGAGATTTATTCGAATTTATCTGCAGATTTCATTTTAAAAAGCATAACATACAGAAACTTACAATGTTTGTTTTTATTTTCCTATCTACCTGTCAGGACTCTTGGTTTTCTGGTATCTCTCTGCTTAAATACTTAAATTGTACAAAGCCTGAAGCTATGCTCAAAATAACCTTCCACCACAGTGGTTATTTACTCTTATTTTAAACAGAGACCTAATCTTATAAGTTTGCATTTGAAAAAATTTACTTTACGTAACGTAAAATTTAAAAGTGGCAAACATTGTAGTCATTTCCGCTTCGTGTATGTATTGTTTTAGTTTGACGTATTCATTGTATTCTCTCATGTAGGAACAACGCGAAAGAGAAAAGCAAGATTTGGAGTATGCTAAAGAAATAGCAGAAGATGACGACGAGTTTGCCTAAGTAGAAATTTATTTAAGTTTGAATTGTAGCTGCAAAGGAGGACCCTGAAATGGATTGGTTCGTTGACACTCTTCATCGCAGATACTAGTTATTTCTATTCCTGTAAACTGGAGTTTTTGTTCATGACATGAATTCTGTTAGGCTGAACTCTGAATAAGGTTT
Organism: Neoturris breviconis; assembly: GCA_032360805.1. NCBI lineage: Eukaryota > Metazoa > Cnidaria > Hydrozoa > Anthoathecata > Pandeidae > Neoturris > Neoturris breviconis. Next base: position 26,202 of record JAULBZ010000039.1, read on the forward strand.
TGCTTGGAACATCTAAGTACATTTGAAAACCTTTCTTCAAGGCTATTATTCTTTAGCCTGAGTTCCATTCTACATGGCTTCTGTTTAATGATTTGAGCTCCAGCATGAAATTGTGTATTTGAGAAGGTTTATTGAATGGATTAAATTGATTGAAAATACTTGTGTTTCTTATCATGTTCAAATTGTTTGTTATTGTTTTAAGGGTACAAGTAAAATTACACGTGTATGTACCCAGTGTGTAAAAACTTGTTCAAACTCCGCAGTAAAGACCGCTGTTCTAGTGTCTTTATTTTTGCCCATTGCGTACGCTACCTTATGAATTAGTCCGAGCATGTACTACTAAATCAAAATGGCGTTAATTCTGACTCGGTCTAGTGTTTCATGTTGTAGCCTATGTACGTACCAGCAAAGCAGAATGGCGTTAATTCTGATTACTTAGGCTAATGTACCCATAGTATGGAGTGTTCCATATACGTTTTCCCGGCATAAGATTTAACAGTTCATGCACTATGGCTTTCACAGAGTTTCCTTTCAAAGCCGACTTTCCGCGGAAGTCTTGTTCGCTTGTACATGACAAATACGTCATGAAGGCGTTACTACAAGCTAAAATGGATTAAAAATATTCGAACTAAGACACGACACATATTTATTAGTTCCTGCACCGTCAGCATTTTGAGTGTCAATGAAATGATAATGATTTACGTATGCTTGCGAATAGTATGTTTCTATTCAGTTATACTTATGGTGTTTAGTAAGATTTCATGACGTTTATGGATGTTATCATCAAGCTGAAAAAAAGCGTAAATTCGTCGCTATTTTTAGCGTTCTTTATATAGCTCAAATCAATTGTCCTGTGACGAAAATATATTTCGACCATTATATCAATTGTGAAGTTCGTGGATCATTTGCGCCAACGTCATTCTCAAAGGCAAGAAACCCTGGGAACCAGGTTGCATTTTTGCGTGAGTAACGATGAGGAAGGAAATAATCCTACTGGTAAAACCTGTTTAGGGTAATTATAAAGCTGAAAATAACTTCCGCACATCACCAGTGGAAGAGTGTTTTCTAATATAGTTTTCAGCTTCACTCTACTCAAAATCTCCTCCACAGCTGATGTACAACTTGAATTAATATTGCGCAATTTGGCGGTATTTGTTTCATTAGACTAAAATTACCTTTTAATCGGTGATCGTGATGTTTTAATGTGCACATCACGGTCAGTTGATGTCGAAACAACAACAGACATTATTTAATTTTTATTTAATCACAGTGTGACCATTAAGTGCCCAGTGAGAAGATTTTTAAAGCAGTTGTATACATGTTTACGTTGTATTTTTTGTAAACATGCCAAATATAGTAATTAGCCACATTAGTGCTTATTTTGTTTTTCAATAATGCGGTATGTTCTGATTGGAAAGATTAGACAGGAACGCCTCCTGGAAACAATAATAGTGCATAGTGTTATATTTAACTTCGTTCCTAAGGATAATATGAATGATTTCGCTTTCGTTTCTTTGACGCGTGCCATTTTATTCAAAGAAAAACTTCCTTTATTCAAACTATGTTAGTAAAGGCGATCTCCACTATCATCCTATATCATCCGATATTGTTAGACCTGTTATCTAGTCTACCCTTTTGGTAGGTTTACTGAATTCGTCAAAAGCTACGAGAAATGTTAAAATCAAGTTTTTTTTGAAACGAAGTTGTTTTTTGAAATTTTATTTTTACCTCTCATTGGACAAAAACTTGTACAAAATCCGCAGTAAGACGTTAGAACGGCGTTAGAACTATTGTCAGCTCGTTGACAAATTTTTAAATAATCATAGAAATAAGAATTCTCAAATATATTGGCTAGAAGATCTTATCTTGCAATACAGTAAGCAAAAAATAATAATTTGCGGTCAAATTACTTATAAACGGTAGACGTAATTATTCTTTGGAGTGGAATAAAGAGTGCGTCTAGCGTTCATACATTTCTGCCGAACTTTGCGAAGATTATTCGATAGAAAGCGCTACGTTTAGGGAATAGTGCCGAATATTTATTATTAATCCGGCAAATCTCTACAAAAAACCGTCCGTTATCTATTTTTGCAAGTTAGGACAGTAATAAAGTAACGTGCAGGAAGTACTCGGTTTGATGCATGGAAGCATATATTGTTTAATCTTTGGTGTAAAGTTACTTATTTGCTAAAATAGCAAGCAGACGTCATTTTTTTTGGATCCGACATGCGTCATTTCTAAGGTTGCATTAAAATGTCAGTTATGATGAGAATTAACAACGGTAGAACCAGTCAGCCGGACATCCTCTAGGCTTGTTTGTGGTATCGATTGACTATTTTTGGACACCTTATAGTGGGAACGTTCACCAGTGGTCGAAATAAGTAAATATTCACTGTGGAGGAGTGATTATTGAGCATGCTTAAGGCATTGTTTGACCAATGGCGTCCGCTGTATAGAGGTTTAACTACGTTAATACTCGGAATGAGGCTTGTGATCATCTCTCAAATACTACAACTATTCATATATAAATTTTTAAGCTATACCCTGCAGGTACATGATGTTGGATCTACGTTGTGTCGACATTGATCCGGCATCGAGTGCCAACTGTAACTTTTGAGAAACCTATGAAGAAATGCGTTGTGTGAACGAGTTACCAATTGGATACTTTCTTAGACTTAGAATAACCGTCCACAAAAGATCTTCTTTTTTCAAGAAACTTTGAAACTTCAATAAACTCAATGTGGAAACATGGAATTCGGTTGTGCTGAATTTAAACTTTCAAATTACAAAGTTGAAGTTGTGGAGCAGTGCTTTTTTCTGTTTGTTTTACGTTGCAAGTGATCCGATCCGACGTCACTCGTTGGGTACTCTTTTGTCTTAAGAACTTTAAGTCGGGCCTTAGTAGCTACTGAGAGTTTGCTAAAAAAAATTGTTTTCAGCATTGAAAGTTTCTTAGGCGTTTTTTTTTTTAGCTAAAAATTAAATTGACGCGTAAATTATTAGTCAGAACATGTATATTTTTAAAAACAGATACAACGCAGCTGCAATAGTCTAGTACTACTGTTGACCTCACATTTGTTCAAGAGGTCTTTGGTGCATAATAAATAGCTTTCTTGTGCAGATTTCTACTGCCGCCATTGTAAGTTTCACTGGTGTCAAGTTTGTCAAATTTAAAAAGTTTATTAGTAACTCTGAGTTCAGTATTGGGGTTTTCTTAATTTTTATGGTCTTCCAGTACTAGTTTCTTACAGACTGGTTTCTTTAAAAACTGAGTGATCCTTTGTTACTGAAGAAGCTAATATATTGCAACACAGTTGACGCGATAAATACTTAGGTTATTCAAATAACATAATTTCACGTATGAGTAATCGACTTAACTATGTATAGTAACAAAATTGCTCATTTTCCAATACAAACAATGTCAGAAATATCCTGGCAGTTCTCAATCTCTTGAAAGAATATTTAATTCATAGTATTTACACAAGCTAACAACAGAGCGTTTTCATTATTGCTTCAGTTCTGTTACCTTCTAGTTAAAGTTTAATGTATCGGTTTTTCATTAAATTCAAGTTACTTCAATCGATGTATGTAATATCACTGGACATACTTGAAATTGTAATATGTAAACATTTCGTTTCTTTTTTAGTATAGAGAGTGAATTTTAAGCCAAGATATAACTACCAGACATCAATTGTGGAGGAGTATTTTCTGAGCATAGTTTTGAGCAGGGGAGTTGAAAACTATGTTAAAAATCACTTCTCCGCAGACGATATCCGGCAGTTGTGTTCAGGCTTGAATTTATATATATTCTTAGTAGGTGCACCCTGGTCAAACGACTGTGAATTAATTATGAGAATATTTAATTACTGTTGTTTTACTTCGTTTAGCCAGGATGTGCCTGTTGAAGTTTCAAAATCTTTTTCAGCGTGTGTTGACGTAGTTAAGTAAAATGTTATTTCTAATGTTTTAGTACCTTGGCTACAGTGGTTGACGTAGGAACATATATTTGGGAGTGATTTTTGAGCATGGGTTCATTTCTGCTCCGCAGTGATCATTTACTCTGATTTTGGACATTACAACTATCTTATCATGCATTGATTTGTTATATTACTACAGGTCAAGGTGCCACAGAACATAAAGGAGAGCATATTTTCTGGAATAAGCGAGCATAAGAGTAAATTTAATAATCGAGCGTAAATATTGGTGTAAAGAGTAAATAGATTTAACATATCAACAAAGGCTGTATCAAGTGGGCACAATCTTGTTCAAAGTCTGCAATAAAGACGCTAGGACATTGTCATTATTCTAACCTGTTCAAAGTCAACAAAATAACGTTTAGAACAACGTTCTTTGAACGTTGTTCTAACGTTATTTTTCTGACTTTGAACGGGTTTTTGCCGGCTGGGTGCTGACTTTGGACAGGTTTTTTCCCACTGGGTATTAAGTGAACGAGAATCGATTTTCTGAAGTATGATAAAAAATACTAAGCGTCATCTATTCTAGACGACTATACTTCCTGTTTGCTGATGTCTGGTGGAAGTTAGCCGCCAGTTACAAATTGTAATTTTAAGAGATTATTTTCTCTATCAACTTCCTTGTCGTGATATCGAGACTGATTGAAAAAATAAAATTATTCTCAACATCTTCCCCAGGCCTTCTTCTCTATTCACGTCTAACTCGGTAGACGTCAAGAGAGAAAGCCTTTGGGACGAGGTTGAAATATTCTCCTGTTAGAAACATAAGGAATCAATACATTAATTTATTCACTTCTAATAATATAAATAATGACGCAATGCATAATTAGTGAAAGTATTTAAAATGATTTGTTTTTGTTGTGATTTGTAACTAATTATCGATGTATTTTTGTTAGTAGCGGTGTTTCTTTAATCATATTAATGAAGGTGCATAGTAATCATAATTAATCTAATTATTTTCAAATTATCTTTTGCATGTGCTAATTGATTACAGCGCATTCATATAACTTTGATTGGGCCGCGATAACACAGCACCGCTATCCGTGCGCATTGTAGTGTGTAGAGTATATGTGTTACCGACTTAGTTAGATGTAAAATTAATGAGCAGTTTAATTGCCAGCCTGTTGTAAGTCTTTACCCAGTGGACAAAAACTTGTTCGAAGTCCGCAGTAAATACAAAAAAACGTCGTCGAACGACGTTGTTCTAGCCTCTTTGCTGTTGACTTTGAACAGGTTTTGCCCACTGGGTAATAGCCTAGATCAGCTGATATGTATATAGTTCTTTTCTAAATTATGATTTCTTCGTTTGTAGCTATTTTAGAAATTCAATGGTAAATGATATATGACGTCAATTTCTACCAATGATATGTCTTCATTTGTCTTTCGTACAGACGAAAATCAAGCTCGTATCTCAATGAGCAAGTGAAGTCTAATAAACGTCGTTTTATAAGCTATATATGACGTAACGAATATGATGTACCTATATTAGGTAACATAGTTTGTACTTTTGACTAACCCTGTTTTTTTACAGAGTAGAATATGCCACTTATTGGTGTTCCTATTCCGAAGAAACCTTTAATTTTTAATTTCGTTGGCATAATACACTCCCTCGCAGTTATATTAATTTATACTGAAGTACAGAGACATCGAAGTCTAGATAGTTCTTAACGTTTTTATGACATGCTCATTTGGTCTTAAATTTACAATTTTTTCCTTAATAAATTATAAACGTCTGATCTTATGAGACCGTCCCACTGGGCACGCGACGTCAAAACGACGTCATTATGAGTGCTGACATGGGTAGCAATAATCGAATATATTCCATATTTAATGTCATAATAGATAAGGTAACCTCATTCCCAGGGCTTCTTAGACGAGAAGCCCCGAAAACGAGATAGATAAAGTACAGTTGTTTCATTGTGGTTTGATCATGGTACGTATGCAGGTTTAGAACCTATTGAGAAAGCACTAGACTATTCCCAGTTGGCACACGACATCAAATCAACGTTTACGACGTCTTTTTGAAGTCGACTAGACGTCGTGTATCTGCAGAGTTAACAACGTTCTAACGTCTTTACTACCGACTTAAACAACAGTAATATAATGGTAGAATATATTACAAAAATAGTTAAATCTAATGAACAATTAAATAGTCATGCATATTTTGTACTGTACAATATTCCAAGTATTTAGAAGTATAAAAATTTAGAAAATATTTAGAAAATTTTAAAAACTAATCGTCTGGAACAAAACATTGAACCCTCACATTTTTGAAGAAAAGTGCGAAAGTCCAATGTTGCTCCTCCTCACATATTTTTGTTCCTGTTTTTGTAGCCTAATTTTATAAAATCTGACGTCACTGCTTGAAGTGTATTTACCCGACAAAAAGGCGCACTAAATGTTTTTGACGCTTTGATGTATTGATGTATGTTCGACACGACTTGACTTGTTTGTTTCTGAGTCCTTAAAATAAACAGTAGCGTGGTCACATAATGGACACACGTACTTAAACAAACATTAAAATATTAATTAACCTGTGTTATAATGTCGTTTGACCTTAGGATGCCCACCAGAGGGTGAGAATCTCATTTTAAACTTCCTATTTTAAATTGGTTTATTAATTAGCTCGCTAGGGTGTCTTCATTAATTTTTAGAATACAATATTTTTCTATCTTTATAGTAATTAATGATTATCCCAAACATCTGAAATAGTTGAACGACTCAATTTTTAATTGCTTTAATTATATATAGAATTATTATAGAAAGCGTCTATTTCGATGGACTGTTGTTTGTCTATTCTAGGGTTGTTTACGTTAGCAAGAAATAGGATCGAATCTAATTATGATAATACTGATAAACATAAACGAAATTGTTTTCGTCCTTAATTTTAAACTAAAGCATTGGTTCATAGTCACAAGATTGTAACTATGATTGGTTCGATCCCTGAGTTCCATAGCAACATAAAAGTGATAGCAACAAAACATTCCTTTCGAATAATTTGTTTTTATTTGTTTTTATTTCTCTATGGAAATGAAACAGTGACTAAAAATTTCTCTAAGTCCGCAGTAAAGATGTTAGAGCAACGTTTTCAACGTAGTTCTAATATCTTTATTGCGGACTTTGAACAAGTTCTTGCCCACTAGGGACAATCAATAGAAGCTATACTCACTTGTGTAAACACTATTACATTAAAGTTCTTGTTTCAATCACTGAAGGGTAGTTCTTGGCAAGGAACCGATTTTATAAGACCGGTGGAGGAGTGTTATTCAGCTTTGCAGCTAATAAGAACTATACTCAACATACACTCCTCCACCGGTGACATCTGGCAGTTAATTTCAGGCTTCCTGGTAAGAAGATTTATTGGCAAGGAAATCTTTAATTATTTTGTTTAATTGATACATTTGTCATTTCTTTTCATGCATTTTTCCTACACGGGTACCATAGTTAAAACAACAACCCATGTGGGAAAATACTTGTTCAAAGTCCGCAGTAAAGACGCTAGAACAACACCGAACGACGCTGTTCTAGCGTCTTTACTGTTGACTTTGAACAAGCATTGCCCACTGGGTTGTTAGAATTTTTTCAATCATACGAATTCTGTAAACGCTGTGCAATCATTCTGGAATGTAAGTGAACATAAAAACATTTTTATATAAGAAAGCTAATGTGTAAATGAAAGTAAAAACCATGCTTGCGACGATGTAATTGTGCTGCTTTGTTGAAACTTCAAAAACTTCATAGCTACAAACCACAACTTAAATATTTGAGACAATACTTGTACAAATATTCGTAATTTTAACTCAGACGAAAAGCCTTAAATTTTGATTAGCTAGACAAACTGCACCGATTTCGAATTTTTTCTGAGAGACTGGACTGATAGAGACAGTTTGCTGAGGTTGCAAAAAGACCTAAGTTTTAAGTCTGCTTGATCAATTACTGAGATTCGTCATAATCATTTTCCAGACTTATCTTTTACTTGTGGTGTGTATTGTCTAATGAAATTCGTAAAATGTCTCATAATTTATGTAAAGGATTGTAGCTTGAAAAAAATGATTCTTTTTGAGAAATTGGTCCATTAAAGTTTTCTCCAAACCTGATTGACAGAATAGCTTCTGATTGAGAATGTATCACCTTTAAGGAATTATTACAAGGTGCAGATACCATAAACACTTCAATGGATGAGTAATATATGAGCATAGTTCCAGAGTTTATTTACAGCACTGAAGATTGATTTTTCGTTCAATCATATTCAAGATCGTTGAATTTGTGCTTCTTCGCAGATACTATTTAGATAGGCATGCTTTATGTTCCATTATTAAAGAAGATCTAGAAAAGAAAGACTTCAACCTCGTTGCCAGGGTTTATCCCAGGGTTTCCCAGTCCTGAGAATGAGATTGGCGATTTTATATATTTTTATATGTTTCCAAGATTTTTTCTCTCTTGACCTCTGTATTTGAGAGAAGAAACCCTGAGAACAAGGTTGATTCCCAGGGTTTCTTGTATATCCTAAATCTAGATTCTAATCGGAAAAGTAAACAAATCTTTTGCAACAACTTCTTGCTATAAAACAATTTTAAAGGCACATAATCAAGCGTTTTTATAGCCTTATCATTTTATGACGAATCTACGTAAAATAGTATTACGTCGACCGATGCGAAGAGAAGACTGCCAAGAAACATATCCATTGCAATATCGTTGACTCAGTAATTTTTGAGATAATCCCTTACGTCACAGTTTATTTGCATACATCTGCAAAATCATCAAAGATAGTCGTAGTCTACCTTGTAGCTAGGTTACATGACGTGTCGTAAATTCCGTTTTCGTCTGATTCTCTTTGACTGAGTCTAAGGGGCGTATGCAACAACTCAATAACCGTAAACGTTTTCGTAAAGTTTGTCATCAATCGACTGAGTCTTTCCTTTTCTACAAAAACAAATCTATTTGCGTATAGTTAGCGATCGGTTACATACGTGTATTTCTTAATCTAATTTTCTTCTTTTTTCTCCCATCAAAACATATAACACGACGTAAAAGAACATATAAATGTCAGATCTTCCTTTATCGTTAATTTGCGACCAGATGTATGAGCCGTCTTGTTTAGAAAGAGGTTTTGTCTGATTTTCTAACATATACAATAGATTGTAAAGGTACGAAATTCTTTAGCTTATCTGTGTTATTTACGTGATGCGTGATGCTTAATGGGCGGAGAAGTAAAGCCAGGAACCATAATGAATTGTATACAAATATGTCAATTATCTATTGTTCGGTAACCGTCATTTTTGAATAGTGGCGGGAAACTTCAAAGGAAATGTATAAATTAAAGAACTAAAGATACCATCCCTATGGGAAGATGTTTTAACCCTCCTTCGAAATTAGTTACATACTCATAAAATTTCACCGTTTATTGTTCTAATAACAAAAGACTTATTAATGCCAATTGTTATATTTTATTGTTCTTTTATTGTTATTTTTTATTCTACTTAATAGATAAAACTGCCGCTTTTAATTACTACAAAGTGTTGTTGAACTTTGATAGATTAGTTCTTTATATACAACAATATATAAAGAATTTACAAAAAAAAAAAAAATTAAATACCTCCACTGTACTCATGTAGGAATAACACAATTTGCATATATATTTTCAGAATTTTATATATTTATACACACTATTGTTTTTTTCTCGATGCAGATCATAATAGATTGATTATATAAAAAACATTTCTAACACCAATAAATAAAATTTGGTCACTAGATCAGAGAAGACCGACACAATAGACTGAACGTTATCGAATTCTGTTACGTATTCTTTCAGAGAGCATCCGCATTAGTATATGTTCATCTTAATACACACATCAGTCAGAAGAACTTACACTCGACACAACACAACGACACAAGAACGTACGAAAGACATTTTACTACAAGATATATGTTTTTAGTATATGCAATTAATATACTGTACACATCCTATTTACTTTATAGCGAGGATTGACTAGGAAGAAAATTTGTTTACATCCTTTTATTTGTTGACTTTAAGATAAACAAAATGTTGTTCTTCTTGACTTTTGTGTTATGTATACAAGTGATTACATGCAAGGTGACAAATGACTATACGAAAAATCTACGAGCCAAAAATGCGTTAATAATGATCAAGACTAAACCATGCGTGGAGTTGATTGGCTCAGAAAACTGCACGCTGATTAAGAGCAGGCTACCGCACCAAATGCAGTTTTATATGGCATCTAGCCCCGAGAGACACTTAAATGTACTGAAGATAAAAGAAACACCATTGGAGATCAAAATGGATATTAAACGATTGAATGCTGTTGTTGTTATTGATCCTTTCCCTGAAGCACATTTTGGACATACGACGATTGTGATGCCAATCTTAAAAATATCAGCTGAAGATTGTAAGAACCGAAAGGGAAGATCATATGTCGTAGGTAAACAATTTGGTTTTGTATATTTTCAATGGATTGGTCTAACAATATCTCAGAAACTCATCGTAGTAGATGTTGTGTTTAAGTTGTTGGACCATGACCATAATCCCAGTGGGCAATAACTTGTTCAAACGTCAGCAGTAAAAACGCTAGAAAAACGTTTTCGACGTTGTTTTCACCGAGCCGTAATCTAAAATGACGCATTCTTAGTAGTTTTTTTTCATCACTGTGGTCTCATTCAGATACAGTACAGTCATTGTACATTGAATCTAGTAGTCTTAAATATTGCAAACTTAAATGTTGTTATGAAGTTCCTTCCGCATGTCCCCGCATTTTAATTATCTTATTACCCCGCATAAGAGCGCATGCACCTTTAACAAGGAAATTTAATTTTTTCGAATTATTTTGATGAAATTTTAGCCGCTTAAAGGTGCATGCGCCTTTATTTTTCGAAGTCTAGGAAAGAATGAAAGCGATGCTTAAAACAGAGGACTCGAAAAATATTCAGTTAAAGGATTGACACAACCAGTAAATAAAATTGATACTTTAGTAAAATGTATTTTAAGTAAAAAAGAGAAATTATGAGTAAAAAAGACTAATTATGGTGAAAATGCAAGAACTTTGTTATTTTTTGTTTAACCAACGACCGTAAGATTTCGTTGAAGGTAAGAGCGCAGACGCTTTTAAATGGGCTGCGCTTTTATGCGGGGTAATAAGGTATGTAAATATCCTTGAGATAAAGGGACCAATATTTTAGAAATCTTTTATAGAAAAAAAATAACGAAATGCATATTTTCAGTTTTCAGAACAGCTAACAAACTATATATACATGTTGATGTTGATTCTCTACTCTCTGCTCATCAAAAAACTTTAGTTATTTCCGTGTTTTCTTGAGCAATAAACACATCCTGTTTCCTAAGTGTACTGAAAAAAAATATTCAAGAATGACGTATTCATATTGTAATTGATTAATTATTATGAGTGACAGATAAATTCTAATGAATTATATGCATTACGATTTATTGCTACTGTGATTTCCTCAGCATCCTACCATGCAATGCTTTATTAGTATTAGTATTTTATTTGGTATTAGCAACATCCTCCCAGTGGGCAGTAAAGCCTCTAGAACCACGTTGAAGATGTTCTAGCATCTTTACTGCGGACTATGAACAAGTTTTTGCTTATTTGGATCCGTCTTTTACCGGTAGCCATCAAACAAACTATATGATTTATTTTCTTATTTAATAAGCGCTACAACAAACCCAGTGGGCGAACACTTGTTCAAAGTCCGCAGTAAAGACGTTAGAACAACGTTTTCAAGTTTGTACCCACTGAGCGGTGTTTCTACATATCTCGTTATAAGTTCTGCTTTTTAATGAAATGATTTAATTTTATAGGTTCAACAACAGAGTGCATGTTTCTACCTCGTTATAAATTCTGCGATTTACTGAATCAACTTAAAAAACCCGATGAGAAACCATATATCTGTAACTTTCACAGTATCCCAAAAGTAACTGATACAACTGCTCCCGAAAAAAACCAGTTGTTTTGTCACCCAGATATTGAATCATTTGGTGCATGCCCAATCGTAAAAACAAAGAAAAATAACTTATGTGATAATAAGCGTCGTTGCACATCACATAAAATTAATCATGAAAAGAACTGTCGTAAGTCGTGTGACCACGCTGTGTTGATATCGGGAGGTTGGAATAAGTACACGAATAAAATTCGACATTTGGAGAATTTGCATGATATGTATGGTTATTTACGTAAAAAAGAATTCCCACAGAAATACATAAAGATATTTTTCGCTAACAACTCAACCATTGATCGTAAGTATTATCTTTTAAATTTTCTTTTCCTTTTTCTTTTTACATATTATGTGAGAAACTCCTATCTGTTATTCCTAGTCTTACATAGTTCTTTTACCGCATTATTGCGTGTTTTTGTTCTCCCTTTCATTCTCAATAAAAACGTGTAACACTTCGTAGAGTTAATAGAAAAACATTGAATATTCCGCACTATATGAAAAATGTATATAACACGTTATTGCGGCTGTTTAAACACATAGCTCTATATATTTTCGGCAAAGTTACCGCAAGTAAATTGAAAGTCGGTGCCGGTAGATTTGCACAAGTTAGCAAATAGATCGGCGATCTCTTGTTGCAACTAGCGTTACATTTGATTGTATTAGATATGAAAAACGCTTAAATGTGATTTTATTTACCTTATAACACATTTTTACAGCGTCTTTCCATTTTTGGAACTTGCTTAAATGTGCAGTCTAAATATAGGGTGAAACCAAATTGAAGTTTACATGATTCCTAGGAAAAGAGTCTTGGAATCAGGTTACCGAATATTTTCTGCTGATCTTTATAGAATTATTAGGTAACATAGGGATTTTGGAAGAGATGTGGACACACGACATTGGGCCAACGTACTAGCAATGTCAAAACGACGTTATGACGTCTTTCTGACGTCATTACAACGTTGATTTGACGTTGTGTGCCTGCAGAATCTTTGTACGTGTTCAAGGGAGCTTTTCACATCTCTTAGCTACCGGTTAACTAGGTAAATAAAAAATTATCCAGAGAGCTTTCGGTAATTAAACCAATTGCAAGTCGGTAGAGCAGAGCTTCGTGAAAAAACGGTATCTTCAACTAAGTGAGAGCTGTGCAGCTTTTATAAATCTCCTTCCTGGGTATATAAATATTTAATCCGAACTAAAAATGTCTATTTTAAAGCCTTTATTATAATTAGATTTTATTTAAATATCTACGGAGGAGAACAAGAGTTTCTCACACGTGCGGTACGTATACGGTCGAGAATCTTCTTAACGTTTAGTTTTAATAGCGTGTTTGGATTCTTAACAGTAACTTCATAATTTCATGATTCTTTTATGTTGCAACTCGACAAATCTTCACAACTTAGTACCCAATCCCTTTCCCACATTAACTTGCTAATTAAGAAATACTATTGATCTCTTATTATGTTAAAACTTTTCGCGAAAAATCTACCGACAATATTTTTGAGGGGTTTGGTTAGTGTTTTTATAATAATTCTTTTTCCCGCGGTATAAAGAGGACTAGGAACTAATTTCCCATGGCATGCTTTATTTTCTGAAACAAACCGACTTCATTATTTCCATCTTTTGGGCTAACGGAACGTTAGCTAAATCGCGTTAGAGAATTCTATTGTATTGAGTTCGAATGTTGTCAGATTTAAGTTTTACCGACAAGGTTTTAAGATGTCGAAGGTAATCCATAATAATTTCATTTTGTCGTCAATGACGTTATAATCCGTACTTATCATATAACCCCCTGCTATGGTTATATTTTCGCTTGCTTACAATTTTGATTTCATCTGTTGCGGAGGTTTAAATACCAATATTGTTTCAATCATAAGTCGGATTTGTTTATACACAAGTAACTAAAAGTTTCTAGATTTTAGTTTTAAATTATTAATTTTGTTCCTAGCGTTTTTCGTGCTCTCCCCTAAAATACATCCGCTGAGTTCTGAACATATTCTTTACGTTAGATCAACACGTGTATGTAACGCTATGAACGGTAACGCAGAGACATTTCACAAATTAACGCATATCGTTTTATTCAGATTATATTCTTTATAAAGTTCCCAGTGCTATTCTCAAAGTTTCTTTCTCCTAAGTTCGAAAATCCTCTCAAGCTCTTAGATTTATAGCTCCGTGAACTCTATTTTAAGCTTGCGAATTCTATGTATGCGTTTTGTATGAAGTTTAATACCTTCAAAAGGAGTATATACTGTTTAATTTTTCCTTAGTATTAACATTTCGGTGAGTATTAATTGGTCGGTGGTATATCCTTATCTAGGCTAAAACAGTCAAAGTAACAAGCTTCAAAATAAAGCGATACAATACTTCTACATCTTTTATTTATTTCAAATAGTTTACCGACAAATAAATAATTAAGACGTAATTTGTCGTCTGCCGTCGATTTGTAGTTTTTACGGAATGTAATTATCAAACTCTCAGTATATAATGTGACGTTAATTTCTACCTATGGAAATGTATAAAACTTTGGGAGTGTATGCTATTATATGCTGTGTCGAATATTTACGTTATTCAAAATCATTCCAAGGCTCCTTGACTAAAGAATGAAGTTTCATTTTAAAATGTCAATAAGGCCTGAACTGTGGTTGATTTTCAAAACGGAATATTTGTGTGTGAACAATGTGTCTATTCAACATATATAGATAAAGATAATAGATAATATAGATAAAAGAACCAATACATATATAGATGCCGCAGAGAAAATTCTGATTCACTACCCCGGTGGGCACAGGGAGTCTATGACATCAAACCAACGCCTTTCCGAAGTTCATTATGTTCGCATTCCAGTAGTTCTATTGCCTATATCTTGATTTTTTTTCTTTAGTTGATGATAACGCAAAAACTGAAGACACAAATACAGCCACAGAATCATCTACCATCATCAATCATATTACATCTGTATGTAAACAACGTCAAGCCTGTATTGATACTTTCGTACTGTATTTAAATGGACCTACCTTACCAAACGGAAACATCTTACTTTGGGACAAAAATAAAGATGGCAGAGCTAGCGACTCTGAAATTATACAAGTAAAACAATTAATTGATCCTTTGAAATCATGTCACGCAAAAAATATCTTGATTATTGCTGATCAAAATTTTGCTGGTCAAATAATCGCTGAAGTTAAATCAAAGCTGGGTTATGATGATATCAAGCGTGTCCATGTGATTACAGCGTCTTCGAAACACAGCTATTCATACGGAAGAGACTTCACAAAGACCTTCGTTAGTTATGATGCTGAGAATACTGCCACGAATCCAACGAGAAAAATATCAGCTATATATAAGGTATGGGTCTGTTTAAATAATAAATTTCACAGAGAAGAGTGCAAAGTCAACGATCTTGCAATGTATTGGTTTATTCGTATCGAAGAAACCAATCCATAGCAAGCTCGTTAACATAATACCCTTTTGTGCAGTTTCATGTTTGCTGAATTGGTCAAATTTAATTTTTGAAATAGACTAAAAAAAGTTGTCTATTGGCACGAAATTTTGACATGGGACCATATTCATCTATTATTTCTGTAAAAAATCCTGGGAACGAGATTTTGAGAAATGTTAGTTACTAATAGCATTTATTATCGACAGTATAAACGCCTCTTCGCAAGAAGAAACCAATCAAATGCAAGATCGTTTAGGGCGAAATTCATCTAAATATTCTCATTCATTTATTTTAGCATATGAAACAGAATCTTTCGAACAAATATAAAATCAAATATCTACCAGGACTAAATGCCGATCTGACGGTAACCGGTGATTATGGTCAACCATCTGGGTGTAGAACTAATACAGATGGGCTTGGTCCAGGATGGACTCAAAAGAGTCGGAAACGTCAGAAAAGATCTACGCAGATCAGATCGCTTGATGATGAAATGAGGGAAGTGAAAAGACAACTTTTTTCGCATGGGTCATAATATCCTAATATTCTTATCATAAAGTAAAAAGAAGAAGAAGAAGCAGTCTCCAAAGTTCATCGGTAACTTAAAAATAACATCAAACTGAAACAGTAAATTACCACGCCCAAGAAACGCGTACTCAAAGACAATACTCGAAATAATAACAAATGATCTCTGTGGGGGAGGGATTTTTAAGTATAGCTTTAGGTTTTGCAGTTTGAAACTATGCTCAAAAACCATCCTCCATAGTGATTATTTACTCTTATTTTCACCACTGTCATTACTACAACCAATAAATGTAATTTAAAGAGAAACTGTTGGAGATATTGAAGTTTAAAAATATCGCAGCGAAGATGAAGTTTCGATATTGACACTGACATAAATTATTTGAAGTTTACAAAGAACGAAAGAAAATATTTAATATTATAATTATTTTATCGTTCTTAATTTTTTCCTTTTTTTTTGCCCCAGGCGCTTGTACAAATGAAATTGTAAATATAGACTCTGTTGATATTTGTTAGAAAATAAACCTATATATATATAAATATATATATTAACACTCGACTAATACTCGACTCGAATATTTACTCGGTGTTTAACTCTGTTCCCTATATACGTGTATGTATTAAAGCTTGACGACTACTCGAGTCGTGTTTACTCGAAGTTCAACTTTGTTCCCTATATAAGTAAGTAAGTAAGTAAGTTGGCCGATCGCAGTCGGAGGCGACCCAAAGGCTCCTCTTTCATTAGCTTCTACCACGTGGGTAAGGGAGGGCGTCACTATATTCCCAGATCAAGTTGACCTATTACCCCAGCATGCTGGTACTCATTTTACCGACCACGTATAAATGAAAGGCTGAGTCAACCATGGCACCTCACCGAGAATTGAACCCTGGCCGCTCCAATGAAGTTGGAACGTACTGACCACTATATATATATTAAAACTCGAATGCAACTTTTATTCCTATAATGTGTCAAAAATAAATCTATTCAAAGAAATTTGGCTAAAATCAACAATCTTCCAATAGCTTCGTTTCTCCAACTTCTTTGGTTTCTCTTATATGAAGAATTAACACATTGCACGATCTCTGAGTCAGTCTTTTTAACATTAACCCTTGATTAGCATGGTGTGGACCCCCTGAATTTTTAAATTTTGCTGTGAAAGTAACACAACAAAAATTATTATTCAGGAGGTTATTTTCTTACATATTTTATTAATCTGCATCATTCTTTTTCTGACTTTTTGCCCCCTGAATCTTCTAATACCTTTCCATGAATTAACATATTTCCGGGGGTATTCCACTATACTAACGAAGGGTTAATATAGCTGATCCCTTACACCGTTTTCATTTCAAGCAGAAATGAAGAAAGTTAAAAATGAGGTTAGTCTTACCAGCCAAACATATATCTGATATTTCAGAATGCCACGGGAGACAAGAGTATAGCTCAACAAAACTGAGTATGTTGTCGCTAAAAAAATAACCTTTGTTAGAATTTATATCAACGATCCATGTGATGCCATCATCTCAAATTATCTTGCCAATAACAAATATTTTGATTAAACTCCACAGAAGAGTGTTATGTCAAAAGTTCTGTGAACTGATTGGTTTGTTCGATACAACGAGTTCTGTGAATTTAATTTTTCATCAGTAATGACGAGTTCCTTTTTGTGGATCCAATCTCCGATTTCTAGAGAAGGCTTGGGAACGAGTATTAACACGGAACTTTTTCGTATTTCTATTTTAGTTACATTTTTTGCTTTCCTTTATTTCTAAATTTACATAGGAAACAAAAAGCAATTTGCACTCTATTTTTTGTCAACTATTAATATTCGGTCTCTTGCAACCCATACAAACATGTTTGCACCCACTTTTACGTATAGAGATTAGATAATCCACCGGTTGCGAGTTACGAGTTGGAAATCACGAGTTGCTACATGGAATTCACGAGTTGCGAGTTAAACTTTACATTTTAAAGTGCGAGTTACGAGTTGGAAATCGCGAGTTGGTGCATTAATTCCACGAGTTGGTACACCAATTCCACGAGTTGGTATATCAATTTCATGAGTTGCTTTTTAAGTTGCAAGCTGCGTTTTAAAGTGCGAGAGGCAAGTTCGAAATCACGCTTTGGTACATAAATTCCGCGAGTTGATTTTTATATCACGAGTTGGTATATCAATTCCACGAGTTGGATTTTAAAGTGCGAGTTGGAAATCACGAGTTGGTATATCAATTCCAAGAGTTCGATTTTTAACCTTTTAACCGGATTAACATTTGATTTTCAGACTTTTCCTAAATTTTACTCCCCAAAATATTTTTTTGCATCATCTGTTTTGTCATGATGATGTCATCAAGAACATAATTACGATAAAAAACATGTACTTTAATGTCAGAAACCTGCGCAGTTTTCGTGGATTTTGGGCAAATCCGGGAAACTTTATTTCCATTAAAATCTTCTTAGTTGGTTAGCACAGATGTATTTTTACAAAAAAATATCAAAATGGAAAAGGGTACAGATACATTTTTATATTCAAAATCGTTAGCAGAGTCTTATATTCTATTTTCCATTCTCCAGAGAAAGACATATAGCCGTATTCAACATGGTTAGCACAATGATTGGTATAGAAAATTTGATTATGATTGTTAAGGTATCTAAAACAAAGAAATCATCACAGCGATAAACCCAAATATTCAGATACTTGAAATTATATATACAACGCAACAAGTTATTAGTTTCCAACTAAATTAGAAGACCTTCTTTTTGTACTTCTCTGTATAGCAACTTGTGGAATCGATGTACCAACTTGTGATTTCCAACTCGCTTTGCAATTTGCAATTGGAAACCTGACTCGTGAAACTGATATACCAACTCGCACTTTAAAATTCAACTCGTGGAATTGATGCGCCAACTCGTGATTTAAAATCTAACTCGTGGAATTGATATACCGATTTCTAACTCGCATTTTTCAAAGCAACTCGCATTCTAAAAATCAACTCGTGGAATTGATGTACCGACTCGTGATTTAAAATCCAACTCGTGAAATTAACTCGTGATTTTTAACTCGCATTTTTACTTTACTTACTTACTAATACATTTCTTGAATTTTGGAGAATAATACACACCGCAAGTAGATTTTAAATACGCAAAACGACCAGGACAAGTCTCTAGAGATTTATCTCAGAGATTTATCCAGTAGACCAGGGAGTAAACTTAACTTTTTGCAAACTTGACAAATTCTTCTGATTTAAGAAGAGACGCCTGCTAGTCTAGCATAATGCTAATTTTCATCTTTCATCTTTGTAAACTGTTTTTTTTTTGTAACTCTCTTCTAAGTAGTGGCCAAGTAGTCTGCCAAATACTTGATGCCTAGCAGACCGCGACTTATTATCATTAAAAAAAAGAATACTGCGTACAACATGTACATTTTCAGAACAACAGAATTCATAGTTTTGATGGTCAGCAAACAATCTGCTTGAATAAGATATAGCGGTTATGTCGCATCTTGGAAAAGGAAACAGGAAGCCTTAGGCCACAGGTTTTCCATTTGAGGGCTTTTTGAAGTTCATCCATAGTGAATGTGTGTTTCTTGATGTTTAGTTCCATAGGAACAACATGTATTATCGTACCTTCTGATATTTCGGGTGGCTTACCGAGTAGATCTCGAAAGTGTTTCTTCCATAGATTTAGTCTCTCCTCTTTACTAGACGCTTTAAGCATGGGTTTATTAGCATTTTTCCTACCGCTGATTTCATTCACTGCTTTCCAGGCAACATTTGACTTTTTGTTAATGGCAGCATTTTCGTTGGCGTCGATTTTGCTCTGAAGGTATTCAGCTTGCTCTTTCTCATAAGCTTCACACAGTCCACATTTGGCTTCAACAAATTTTCTTATATTCTCATCTGTTAGAGAATAGTTTTTGATTCGTGTTGCATTGTGGAGTTCATTTCGCTTGCGACAGATCTTTTCTGTTTCCCACGATGTGCGTCTTTTTGCTTTTGGTTTCAATGGAATGGTGTCAGATGCAGCTTCCTTGCATGCAAACTCAAAGTTAGTGTATGTTGTGTTCAGCGAGTTGATTGTATTATCATCTTGTAGAGCAGAAAATCTATTCTTTACTTTTATTGCAAAGCTGTAACCAGTTTCGGTTTTTCTTTTCAGGAGACACCAGTCGTATGGATATTTGTTTGAAAGATTCTTATTAGCACGAAGGCTCAGACAGAGTTTTGCTGTTACTATACGGTGATCTGAAATCACACTTAGACACCACACTTTACGATTAATGATTACAAAATCAATCTGAGACGTTCTTCCATTTGGTGCAGGGAATGTCCATAGTTGATCAGGTCTTTTTTGGAAACCGGTGTTTAGATATGTTTATTCTTCTTCTCCTAGTTACTATATATAATCTTAATATTATCATCAAATAGAGTAAAAACGCGATCTCATTCCCAGGCCTCCTTAGGGACGAGATTGGAATAATGTTAGATGTCAGTTTTTATTATCACATGGGCTCTCTGTATACGCTCATACTTTGAGGGGTCACGACGTCCTTTCGCGTGATATAACGTATTGAATTGCATGGCACGTACATGTGATGTGTTATCACTGTGATTACTTAAGCCAGGATCTTGCTACATAACGAGAAATACGTAAAATATATTTTAAAGCTGAATTCCACGTACGTAAATATTTACTGCCTTCTTTTGGCTTTCGCAGCAAATTTTTCGCCTAGCAAATATAAATAAAACTCCCGGACATGACCTGCGGAGGAGTGTTTTTTGAGCATAGTTTAAAACTTTGAAACAGAAAACTACTCAAAAACACTCCTCCATAGGCGATGTTCTGTAGCTATATTCAAGCTTGCCTAGTGGAAATCAACCTATAAGTAACTTCGCCTTGCCTATCCTTCTTCACTTGTCATGAATCATTCTATCGGACACAAACTGAAGCCTGTCAACATAACTCATAAAACTTGGAATAAATTTTTCATCTCGGGGGAAACAGGAAGAAAACAGGAATGTGAAAGAATTAGTAATAATAGTAACTTATAGTGATATATAATGTATGACGTAAATCGTCACACCTTCTGTAGTGATATGGATGTGCAAGAAAATAGATTCTATGTAATCATTGACTAATGTTGAAAATTTCATGGTCTTTGGCTTTGGTCAAAAATGGCAAAATTCTCCTTCTTAGTGACGAAATTTGTAGCACCAAAAATTTTTCACCTACGAATTTTTCACCGATACTCATTTTTACAAGATAGTGTTTTGCTAGGTAAGGGTCCATCTCAAGAGTTTCAAAAGCAACCTTTCTCAGTAGGCAAAAACTTGATCAAAACAAAGTCAACAGTAAAGACATTGTTCTTTTCGGTAACTAGGGATAATTTTTCCTGTTGACGTCATCAATCAGGAAAATAATTATGCTAAAATGTTGATTATGTGTTTATTATGTGATTATGGTTACTGGAGTATACGATAAATCTCTGGATGAGCTACTCTCAATAGATGGAGAGCTTACCGTATTTCAGTAATTTACATACTTTTTAACTGAGATTTATAGAAGCTTATTTGGTTCTAATCCTGATATTATAAGGAAACTATTTCTTTTAAAGATCACTCCTTACTCACTTCGTTCATCTTGTTTGCTTAGTCTCCCTGTTACCATAGATTTACCAACAAACTCTGTATTATTTAGGTGTTGCCAATTGTGGAATTCTCTTCCCGAAAGTGTCAAATAAGCTAGCTTTTGAACAGTTTAAAAGTAGTTGGATATCTTGGGCTGGATGTTTATGTCTACTTTGCTCGAAATGATATTAATTCTTATATTTAGATTTTACTTAGTTTTTGCCCACTAGGTAAATTCCCATTAAAGATCATTTATTATCATTCTCTGTGGAATATTTTAGTTTCTTTTCTTTAGAGGCTGCTTAAACAATAGTGCAGTAAGTCAATAGGATTTCCATCAAGCGAATTCAAAATGAAGCCATTACATGGTTGAAAGCTACGTCATCCCTAAACCTCATTTACCCCGGGCCACAACCCCTAAAATTTCCGTATAACTTCTGATCCGCTTATCGTATTAGGCTCAAAAAGGGCGACTTTTCTTGATATTGTATTTGAAAACTGCTGACCAAAAAATATTTCTTTAAGCGGACCCAGGACCACTTCCGGGACCGGAAATTAAAAATAAAAAAAAAATTCTTAAAAATACAGTATTATTTTGTGTAAAAGTTAAAAAATATAAAAATATAATTAATTGTTCTAGTTGAATTTTCTTTCTCGCCTTCAATGCCAGGTTTTCACGGGTACTGCCGTTGGATACTCACATTCCGCATGAAATGATGACGTATGCACATTTTTATTACATTTTCGGATATAATAGATCCTGCGAAACATTATGATCAAGTTTCAATTAAAACGGAGCAGTAATTCGAAAGTTGATACATTGTACCCCCTCCCCCCGGTTATTAGACCCCTACAAGACCGGGTCTTATAGGGTTTACGTTTCTTTTGTGACGACCAAGACCTCTTGATATTCAAAATTATATGGTATACATTTTGTTTTATGTTGATATTTACGGGGGTTACACTATACAAAATAGTAGAGAAATTATATTAAATAATATTGTAATTATAGTAACCCCCTAAATAATATGAAAAGAACAAAGAAATTAACGTTTCTTTTGGTATTTTATTGTTAAATGTTCTCTTTGCAACAAATCATTACTGATAAGATCGATCTCAGGTATTAAATCCCGAAATCCGATTTCGAAAACCCGATGTATGCTACGACTATCCTCTTTTGCAGAACACACTACATGATACAGAGCATGATCATTTACGTTTTGAAGTAATTTCCTAATCGCTTTGTTCTTATAAGCATACATATCAGCTACCATATCTCCTTTAGCACCGACGATAATAATCGGACATAACGAGAACGAACGAACAATGTCGTATAAACGATATATTTCTTTTTCGGTTGATTTTCTCGTAACATCATATACGAGAATTACTAAGTCAGATTTATTGATATTCAACTCTCTCATTGCTGGAAATTGATCTGTTCCTGAAGTATCAACAATTTCTAAACTTAACGACACTCCTTTAAAGTCGTAGGTCGTTTCATAAAATTCTTCAACAGTTGGTTTGTAATCTTCCAAGTATTTATCATGAATGAAACGTCGAATTATTTCAGTTTTTCCGACATATCCGTCTCCAAATAACGATAATCTATACGTCTCCTTAATAACCGTTAGATCTGGTGTTGATGTTGATTTAAACGCAGACGATAACATTACTCGATTATGTATCGATTTTAACGCGAATATAAATCTAGCAGAATCGAATAATGTTGAATTTATTCATAGGTATATAATTAAAGCGTGCATTTTAGGTAGTATTAATGAGCATGATCAATCCCGTTAATTAGTCGACAAGTTAAACGAGAAATTTGTAACTCTCTTCCCAAATGAAGCCAGTTCCCAGCCGGCAAAAACCTGTTCAAAGTCAGCAAAATAACGTTAGAACAACGTTCA
>JAULBZ010000040.1:0-49530 GCA_032360805.1 Neoturris breviconis
TTCTAGAACTTTGGTCGGCCTATCGGTTTCGACCAGCTACTGTCTAATGTAATTTGGACTTGCTTAATAAAAATAAAAAAAAATAATAGCACGTAAATTCAATTACAAAGTTGAAAATTATAAATATGCAAAAGTCATAACAAATACGACTATCCATCCCGTCACGCCGAGATGGAATTGTATCATATGAATGCGAGCTGAAAACATCTAGGCTAGACGAGTGATAACTGTGTCAGCTCACCTCCATATGAATAGGCCCTTATTTAATGTCCAAGATTCTAGTTTTACTTTCTAATAACCCATGGCAAATTTGCGATTTTAATTCTTCATGTCATCGTCCTTTGATAATCGCTGGAGCTAGCGTGTACTGGAGTCATTGGATAATAGAAGCAATCATTTAATGTTGTTTGTAAGAAATTGGGGAATGTTTTAAGATTTACCTGATAAATTTGTAACGCATCGGTGAAACAATAGCGCGAATCATAACACTATTTTTACAAACTATAATGTTTGGCGTGTTCACATATTTAATCAGATACTTGATAAGAGTCAGAGATACTCGATAAGTCAAATTGAAAATTTATGCGCGTTGTTCATTTGTTTATTTCTGTGTTATCTTCTTCCATCAATTTTTATACTAGGTTATATGATATTGGTAATCGGGGATTTCAATGCGAAACCACAAAACCCAAAGCTTGACAATTTTATAAAGACACATGGTCTTTATAATCACAAGATAACTAAATCCTGCTGGAAATCATCAAATGGAACTTGTATCGATTTGGTTTTATCCAAAAAAAGTTTTTTTAAAAAAACACTGGCGCTGTGGAAACATACCTTAGTGATTACCATTTACTAATATATACAATGCTCAAAGTCAATTCCACGAAGTTGGCTCCAAAGCAGTACTGTTGCAGAAATTATAAAAAAAATTGATAGTGAAAAGTATATCTCAGAATAAGTGCTAGGTTAGACACTGATATCTATGATTATGGTACATTTGAAACGATATTTTTAAACGTTTTGGAAAAATATGCACCATTGAAAACCAAGATCCTTAGAGCCAATAATAAGTCACATATGTCAAATACGCTTGGGAAGGCTATGATGAAAAGATCAAGACTTAGAAACATAGCTCACAAAACTAAGTTATTAACTGACATGGAAAATTATCGAAACAAATTGGAACTTGGTTGTCAACTTCAATAAAAAGGTCTTTCTTTAACGCGGAAAGAAATCCAAAGTTAAATTGAAGTGAACAATTTTCTACTTTCTGCGCAACAAATAGAATTGATTTTAAAAATGTTAGCTATATGCTGATGCATTTCATGAAATATTGCGTCTTGATAATTCTAAAAAGGCTAGTAGAGACATTCTGATCAATGCTCTTAAGGCCGCAATTCGGAAATCGGTAAGGTTTGCACTCTCACTACACACCAACCCTTCTGGCTGCAGAAGTGACGCTCTAACTTACTGTAAGCTGGATAAAAGATGTACGAGAGACGGCTATTGGAGTGTGACGTGAGTTCAAAGCTCACTACCCTGCCAGCACGCGACGCCTTATCAACGTCGAGAAGAAGTTAACCTAGCTAGTATTCTTTGCTCACTTCCGATCAATTAACTCTAGAAGTTAACATAAAGAGTTATATCATAGATATCTATGGTTATATGTATGTAGATAAAAGTAATTTATAGATATAACTCCGTAACTTATGGACAACTGTTTTTTTCCATAGTAGTTATTCGTCCATTATGTTCGCAGATTGTTTTATCAACGATTGACTGCCAAAGCGTAAAAGCTTGCTGAATACCGTCCTGTATTACCAAATATGGTAGTAATACAAATACAGGAATATACATGATCCACTATATTATTGCGCAATGTATAAAATTTCATGCATCAACATTTGAATGGTTGTGGAATTAGACAAGGAAAATTAGTTAAAACCGCTTATCGACGTAATAACCGGCATAAAACCACTTATCGATTTAATAACTGGCATAAAACCACTTATCAACGCAATAACTGGCATAAAACCGCTTATCGACGTAGTAACTGGCAAAATATCGAAATGCGTTGCTAATTGTTATAAGATGTTAACTAGCACTAGTAAATGTGGTACATATGGCCCACCGAATAAATGGTTTTGATTGGTTTATATTTCTTTATTTACATATTTTTGAATAAAGGGATTTGTCGAGATCAGTTATAAAAACACAGACGAGTCGACCTACGAGTGGCCTAGGAAATCGACGAGTGACCTACGAGACAGACGAGTGACCCTGTGAATATAAACGAGAAAATTATTTTCAGTATTCCAGCATAGTCATAGTCATAGGCCAGAGATCAAATAGGTTGGACCATGATTAAATTTAGATCGTATCTTTGTTGATGTTATATTCTCACTATATTGATTAAAATTCAATTAAAAGGTTCACTTGATTTGAAAATAAGAGTACTACAATGAAAACCTTAAATTATAAATGTATAAGGTACCACCAGTTTCGTCAGTAAGAATCACATTTGAATAAAGTTTTTCCGATATAATTTGTTATCGATATTGTGCCGTTGTTATATTGTTCATCATCGGAGTGTCTAATCATATATCAACTATGCTATATAAGTTTAAAGAAAATTCATGACACGATAGTGAATTAACATAAATCACAAAAATGCAGCACTCTCCTACTTAGAGGCAAGAGCAGGGAGGGAACAGAGATCATTCTTCCAACTTTCTTTGAGTTCTCACAGATTCAAACTTCGTATATGGATCAGGCCGGAATGTTACTATCAGGAAAGTAAGACCCGGGATCCCAGTTCCCTAAAGGTGAAATTTGAACTATAGACTCAACAATTGCATTTAATATGAAAATTAAGCAAGATATAAAGCATTCTTTTTGGAAATATATTCAAATTAATCCTATTGACTGCCATAGGTACCTAGCCATTTCCAGCTGACGCAATCGGTATAACATAATACTCGAAGATTTACCCAGAGGGCAAAAACTTGTTCAAAGTCCGCAATAAAGACGCTAGAACAACTTTTTCAACGTTATCCTAGCGTCTTTTTGAACAAGTTTTTGCCCACTGGGTACTCACCTACATCTTTTTTAAAGTTTAAGTCTTATGTTCACTATGTTCTCTCTTGATACTTTTCCTGCCGACACGAGACGTTTTTTTAACGTAAAAAAGACGTCGTTCTAACGTTAAAACAACGTCTTCTTTACGTTGAAAATGCGTTACGTGCCCGTTAGGTGATGTCATTTTGTTTTGTAGACTTCCAAAACGAGTTATTTACGACTTGCCACGTCGCAAATAAAATATATAAATTTTTCCAGTTTTCATCTCGTGTATACGCTATGATTCGAAACTCATTATTAAGACCGGAAGGAAGTAAATATTTGTAATCTTAATTAGAGAATTGTTATTGCAAATTTGTTTTCAGAACTTTTTATTTCGATTGAATTGGTATATATATATTATGGCGCAACCGTTAGTTTTTCCATACTAAAAATATAACTTTAACTTCACTTGATAGTTATATACATTTTTAACGACAAAGATATTTATCTTCTGTATCGTTACATTACCCAGATGGCTACCCGTTTCGAAATTTGTTGTAAAACCTAATAAAAGTTTCGTGTTCGAACGGTGTTAAATTTACCTAGTTGTACGTTCTAAGAACTGCTGGCAATTTCCGATTCTAATTCTTCACATAGCCGTGTAACAATCTGAGGAGGGTTTTAATATTTCCCTAACCAATTTGTGGCATGTTGGTGATACATGAGTGCGAATATAAACCGCTGTTCTTATGCAAATAGAATGTTTGACGTGTCCACATATTCAACCCGTCAAACAAGATAATCGATGAATGAAATTGAAAATCTATGCGTGTTCTCCATGTTTTTCATTCGTATTTACATGAATAAATGTATCAAGCACTATAATTAAACTCTCTAATTCAAAACATTGAATCAGAAGCTAAATTAAAAAACAACTCTTAAAAAATTTACAAATTGAAAATCCTAGTAAGCATATCACGTGTATATTAGCCATGGGTAGCGTTTAATACGGCGTCAGTGACGTCGTTTTGTTTCGACAAGTTAAATTGACATCTTGTTCTTGCTGTGATATTAAAATATCGGTATAATGAGAATGCAAAAGTCTTGCATGGATTATTGTGGAAGCTCTAAGTTGGACCCCATTCGTGCAAAAAAGTGTCCGTCTTATGCTTTATTGGAAAATTAAGAAATGAGAAAAGTTACAGCATTAGGTATGCGTTTTAAATGGAGTAATTTTCTTCAACAAAATTGTCAATACGAAATTCTTTATTCGCTTCGCTGGGACCGAATATAACCTGCCGTGACACTACACAAATATCACACTATTTTAGTAAAATCATTGAATAGCTACTACCAATGGAATATCTATAATTTCTTTCTACGCATGCATTTTCCGTTCCGCGGAAAATCTTCTGAAATGGAAAACGGCCTTTATATCTTGCTTAATTAAAAACCATATTATGCGATTGTTTATGAAAGATAGAGAGGATTGAAAGCTACAAGAGTATTTATCGTGTAAACTGACCCTAACAGACTGGAGCGATAGAGAGTAATTTTCTATTTTGTATAAATTACGAATGTATAAAGTTAAGTTATAAATGGGTAATTAGTCAAGTCTTATGAATGGAAGCTATGGTTACCTAGCAACCAATTGAAATAGTGGGATTACCCATGAAACCTCGAATTTGAACAGAACAAATTTCTTGTCAATTTTTCGCGATTCATTAAATTAAAAAAATATTAAATATTTAATAACTTATGAATCGTTTAAAATCAACTGGATTCACAAACAGGGATTTAAATATGTTACATTCTCTTGTGAATCTCACTTGATGTAGATAACGTATACCCCCGTTTTTGGGCGGAAGTAATAAAAAATTGATATGGCAAAAAAAAATGATCTTGCAACCGGTAAAAAAATTTTTCAAAAAGAGCCTTGCTGTTTCGAACAGGCAGGCTTATTTGATAGCTTTAGCAGCAATTTGCAATAAACCTTCAATATTGCAACAAACATGGCGTATGTGAAATCAAGCAGTGAGAGGTACATATTTTTCTTTTAATTTAAGCAATTGTTTTAAAGTATAGAAACGCGAGAAAACGCCATCACGGCCAAACATCGTCTAAAAAACAACTTCCTACCTTTCTTTGTCCAAACGTATTTGCAAAATAATGTTTAAAGTTTTTCAAAATACAATACAAAACAAACACGCGACAGGTCGTCTCAAGGTTGATTTCTATTAGGCAAAAAATTCGCCGCGAAAGCCAAAAGAAGACATTTCATTGATAGGAATTGACGTCACTCCATGTCCGACGTCGATTTCTACTAAAGGAATCCGCAAATCTTTAACCTAGTGGAAATCAATCTTTAAGGTTGATTTCTACTGGTCAAAAATTTCAAAGACATTCCAGTAGACATCTTGTGAC
The DNA here is from genome assembly GCA_032360805.1 of Neoturris breviconis. Taxonomy (NCBI): domain Eukaryota; kingdom Metazoa; phylum Cnidaria; class Hydrozoa; order Anthoathecata; family Pandeidae; genus Neoturris; species Neoturris breviconis. The sequence goes on from JAULBZ010000040.1 coordinate 5,488, forward strand.
GTCGATTTTACTACCAATGCAAAGCCTTCATGTGGTTTTCGCAGCTACTTTTTCACCTAATTAGCTATGACCCAAATCTTCTGTTTTAAAGTCTAATACATGTACATATATATGCATGTGGGTGTATAGATATAGCCCAGATGCGTTTATACACGTTTTTTGAAATAACAAATATGAAATTTGTGTGAGAACTGGTAATACGTAATAAATAAGCGCCCCTGGGTGCTTAATCGAGGAAATACGATATGTTGCTGAAATAACCTTTCCATTTGCTTTTTCTTATTTAACATGTTTTACCTTTTGTACACTTTAAATCCACATTCTATAATACATGTTGCTTTTATGAGAAACGTGGCGAAGGGTGTTGTATTGAAAGTTTTTTATTATGGCACCAAAAATGAGGCTTTTAGTTCTAAATGTTTTTTAACATGTTTCTTATTTTGGGCAATCTAAAATAATGGCCTGCGGCTGTACTTGTACTTGTACTTGTACTTTGATCTGAAATTTTAAAATTTACTTAAATTCCAGAAAATTAAAAAAAAATCTAAAATTTTCAAAATTTTCCAGAGGGGCTATGTTCTCCACGGGGGTAAAAGTGAAAAATTAGAAAAGTTAGAAAAGTAATTGGTAACAATAATGTATAATTTATAATTTACAGATCCAAATTTATATTTTACAGACCCGAATTCTGTATTTTACGGACCAGACTTTTATAATTTACTTACAAAACTTGATGAATTTTGTTGATAAAAATGAATTGTGTTCCATAAAAGATATCATTATTTTTTTACTGTGATGAATCAGAAAGAGCCTCGTTAGAGTATTTGTATTTATATCCCTGCAAAATCTACATGATGTTCTAACAATTTTGAAACTTTTTACTTATATTACATTGCTCTATTTAGTGCTTATTTCGTCTTGTTTCTATCGTTGTCTTTAGCTTTAATAAAAAGAGAAACTGTAAATTTAGTTTCCCAAATTTTTTTCTTTCATTATGAAAATAAAAAAATGAATAAAATTCCATGTGACGTCAAAAAACTCCGACATGACGTCAAATATTACTTTATGACGTCTTAAAATCCGACATGACGTCATGATGTCATTTTTGACGGATTTAAATTCTAAAGACCATATTCAGTACTTTTTGAAAGTTTCAAATCAATATCATTAAAACTCACTGATTTGTTGGGAATTTTATTAACAGTTAAACTAACAAACCTTTTGTTTTTGACAATGTCACCTGACTAGTGACGTCCTCAAAAAATCACGGGACAAAAAATTTAATTCTTCTTGGATTCTTTTGTTCACAAGAATTACTTGCATGTCCATGCCAAATTTCATTGATGTAGCACTTGTGGTTCCTGAAACACAATGCCCCAAAAGGTCAAAAAGCCCCTACCAAATAGGGTTAAGCGTAAAAAATAAGAAATATTTTAAGAAATTTTTAGAAATAAAAGCCTCTCTTCTTTGGTGTCCAAAATAAGAAAATTTCAATATACTTCATGTATATGAAGCACAATCAAAGCAACAGCCCATTTCTAACGTAGCTGATTTGTCCTTCAATAACTGGCACTGAATGAAACTCATTCCACAACTGGTGGTCGGTCACCATTTGGAATGGGTTTCAGCGCGTGATATCAAAACTCGTAACATTGATATCATTTCACAAAATATTAAAGAAGAAAGCTGATGACTGGTATTTTACAAAGTGAAAATAAAATAAAATTATTGTTTATTATTTAATATTTGAAACGATATCATTATTTTGGTTATGTTGGAAGCGATGGACAATTGTTGTTTTCGTTTGTCCGTCCAAATATCTGCCAAAATAAACACGAAACAATATGTATCTGATAAATCGACATATTTAAGCATAATCAGGCCAAAAATATAAATAAATAAAATAAAATCGATAAATTTGTTGCGTCAAGTGAACAAACGATTACAACATGGCGCAATATAATGTACAACATTGTAACTATAGAAAATGTTGCGTCTTTTTTTATTTAAACCAAAACGGTTGCGTCTATGAACCAACATGATACACCACACTCAACAATACAACATGGCACAATATGACACAATATAGTGGACAAATTATCGCACCATTTTTAACCAACAACGTTGGCTCAAGTTGCATCAACGTGTTGTGATGGTTTGCCTAATCATTTAGGCAATATCATTTCAACATTGTATCACGTGAAAAGAGGCAACTAAATAACTCATTACACGGATTTCTTAGTAATGAAAAGTCCATATATGGTAATAAATTATCCATATATGGTATCCATTATGGTCATAAAATTCCCCTGTTGAATTTTTTCTATATCTCTAGAACTATTTAATTTTAGTAATTGATTTGTTTTTAATTTAATTAATTTTAAATCTCTTTCATCTTTTCTCTCTTCTCCTTTAGTAACCCTCTGCAATCCAGTGGCCTTATGACCTTGATTTGACAATAATAAATAAAAATAATTTAATTTTAATAAAAAAAATCAATGCAACTGAAACTCATGGACTGTTAATATTTTTTTAACATGGAAGTTTTCATGAATTCTAACAAAATCATGCCGAATATGAGTTAATGAGTAAATCATCAGGTACCTTTTTTCGACAACAGGAAATCGCGGAAAATCAATTTATAATAGAGGAAAGTTTTATTAGAACACTAAGAGTGAAAATATTGCTAATTAGGCAATTATCTCAATGAGACAATGGATTGTATAATTAACAATAGAACTCACATTCTGCATACTTTCCCCAAACAAATATATATTTTTAGAAAGTAAACTTGAAGACCTTTATCCAAGCAAAATTGCAAGGTTTCATCATATTTTGGTTCTGAAGACCCTAGTTTTACCGGGGTGTCGGTATTTTGCCTTCCCCGATGGACATACCGATACCCTGGTAAAACTAGGGTTAAATAGGCATTGGGTACTCTTTAGAATTGGTTATAAATCGAGCCAAATAATCACTTCATTTATTATTCTAGGTATGAAAAGACAGAAAGTACTAGTACGTCTTCATACAGTCGCAGCTCAAAAACTTCCACGTCCATGCAAAGCAATAATTCACATATGTTGAAAAATGGTGAAGAAATAAAACAAATCGAATCAGGTAGTAGATCAGAAATTGGAAATAAATCATATGATTTTGAGGAAGAGAATTTAATTGAAAGTATCCTTCAAGCTGAAGTACGCCAAGCAAGTACAACACCGATAACTCTTAGGTCAATGAAAAGTCCTAGAGTGAAAAGAAAGGAAACAAAATCACCAGTTAAAGATGGATTTCGTAAAGTAACAGTCAGTTCTGGTTCGAATAAGATCGATCATTTTTCGAAAAGTGTCACATTGTCTTCAGACGAAGATGATGTTTTTTACAACAACAGTGAAACACAGCAATATGTGGATGAAGAAGTGATCGTTGCACAAGATAATTCAGCATACAATGCATCTGGAGAAAGAAGCTATGAAGAAATATATGGAAATGCAAATCAAGATAGCTATGTCAAAGGAAGACCAATAAATTTTGTAATTGATGCAAAGAGTTCAAATGATGTTGCTGAGGATCAACGCTCACCAAAAACCCCAGATATTCTGGTTAATGAATATCACACTCCACCGTCGCAGAGAAAAGAAGAACGTTTTTCACCAATCACTTTGAAAATTTCTGCTCAAAATGACGCTGATCAACACCAAAATCATCATTATCATTATCAAGAACAACAACAGCAGAAACAAAACACTCCGCCGTCACAAAGAAAAGAGAAGACTTTTTCACCAATCACTATGAAGATCTCTACTCGAAATGAAGCTGATCAACACCAAAACCATCATCATCATCATCATCAACAACAACAACAACAACATAAGCATACAAGTAAACAGCATTCTAATCAACAGCGTCAAGAGCAGTATGAACCGATCAATGTACTCATTGCAACACATCAACATAATGAAGAAAATAATACAAACCAACACCAACGTCATAACCATCCAACACAAAACGAAGAAACCTTGCAGTATAAACAAGTGAGTTATATCAATAAAAACCATAAACAACAGCAACATTATCAACAACAACAACAACAACAACAACAACAACAACAACAACAACAACGCAATCAATACGAATATAGTGATAGCGAAGATTCAAAATACCATCAACCTATCAAAGTCAAACAAACACAAAAGAAAACATATTCTCCACGTGATCTTCCAGATTACGAAAGAAATAAGGATGGTATTTACAGAGTGTCCGTGGAAAGCGATACTGATTATACAACCGATTCGATGCAACCTCAAAAAATTGTCCGTGTTGACGTTTCTCAGAAGCAAGACAAGAAATTTCACATAAAGAATGTACCAGTGGATATTACGGTAAAAAGAGATCACAATAGTTTATCTGAACCAAATAATATTCGTGTATTGGTATCACCAACACCACTGCAGCAAAGAGAAGTTGGATTTGTTCCTGTTCACAGACATAATGATATTCAGAATAATCAGCAAACCGTCCAATATAAAGAAACACACACGCATACCACTTCAATCCCACAAAGAATTAAACCAAAACCTCGCAAAAATCAACAGCAACAAATTCACACAACGCATACTGATGTCATGGATGTTTACAATAGTTTTCAAGGAGTTGATAAAGATCTTTATCATCAGAATCAAAGCAATGTGCAACGCGTTCATGTTAAAAATTCACAAGACGATTATCAACTATTTAGTCAGCAAGAGATGCAAGAACAAAGAAGAAGAGAAGAACAAGAAGAGATTCAGCGAAGACAATATGAAGCGTATCAGAGACAACAAAGAATTGAACAAAGAAAGCGTGAAGAGGAAGAGAGAAGAAGAATAGAAGAAAATGAGACACGCATGCGACAAGAAGAGCACGAGAGAAGACAACGGGAGGAAAAAGAAAGAAGACAAAGAGGAGAATTTGAGAGAAGGAAAGAAGAAGAAAGAATTAAGAGAGTAGAAATGGAACAAATAATGAGAAGAAAACAAGCGGAGATTCGTCGAAAAGAAGAAGAAGAAAGAAGAGAAATAGAAGAGTTTGAGAGAAGGAAGCAACAAGAAGAAGAAGAAAGAACTAGGAGAGAAGAAATGGAACAAAGAAAGAGAAGAGAGCAAGTTGAAAATCGCCGAAGAGAAGAAGAAGAAAGAAGACAAAGAGAAGAGCTTGAGCAAATGAAACGCAAAGAAGAGGAAAAACGAAGACTTGAAGAATATCAAATCCGACAACGAGAAGAAGAACTGCGACAATTAAAAATAATGGAGCAAAAAAGAATAGAGGAAAATAGAAGAATACAAGAAGCAAACTTTCAACAACAGGCCATAGAAGCTGAAAATCGCAGAAGATCAGAAGAGTTATTCAAACAGCAGCAATATGAAAAAAGTGTCCAGAGAAGTCACTCACAAAAGTATAGTTCTGAAAGTCAAAGTACTACACAAAATTATCAAAGTAGCGGAACATTTCCGAGACATTTGAAAAAGAAACAAGGGAATCAATATCAAAGTAGATCAACAAGCAACACACCAAACATAATACAACAGAAAAGATATGAGCAACAACATCATAACTACAGTTTATCCGCATCAAACACACCGGAGGTAAGGCGACGTGGGTATTCACAAGGTGACGATAGGGGACCAAACTTAAACGCAATACTTGGTAGAACTGAAATAGGCAAAGATACTGTTATGGTGTCACGAATTGCAAGACCAAAATCAGTCGACCCAACTGGACAAAGTAAAACATTACCGAGGAATTTTGAAGCGTCAAAAAATCAAAATTTGATTGTTGGTCAAGCTAATCAATATCAAGGAAACTCACAAAGCCGAGTAAGCTTCTGATTATATTGTTTGTTACCAGGACTCACAAAGTTGAATAAGCAATCATCTTCTGATTTTATTATGTGCCAACAAAGACTCACAAAGCCGAGTAAATGATTGTTTTCTGATTTTATAGTGTATTACCAAGGAAGATACAATACACCTAGGAATAATCTTCAGGCTATTGTTTGTACTTGGTGAAAGCTTCTGATATTCATAAAGTTATCAGATATTTTTCTTTAACCCTATTTATTATGGGAAGGGGGTGAGGGGAGGGGGTGGAGTGGAGAGGGGAGGGGTTGGAGTGGAGGGGGGTCTCTTTGACCCCTTTGTATAATGGCGTTCAGGCATCATTTAATTGAGTTATCTGTGAAATAAAGAATTTTGACAGGATAGGAAAGGAAAGTTCTGATGACACCTGCCAAGTCTTAAATCCTAGGAGTCTTTATATAAAAAGTTATGGAGGGGGCATCTAAGAGTTTTTTAAATCTTATATTATTTTTAAGAGTATTTCATCATCGGCGACAACCCGACGTACAACCACATCTACTCGTCATACAAGTACTTCTCAAAATTCAAATATTCAATCACAAATTCCACGTCAGAAGTCAACAACAACTGATGAAGCGCGTATGGCTCAAGCTCAGCAAAAATATCATGCCAAACAATCCCAACAAAATAATCAGCAGGCATTTCTTGGCTACAAAAAGAACATCCCTCACACCAAAGATCAGCCAACGCAGAATATCAAGCCTGACGCGTACAAACAGCCTGCCGTCCAGAAGCAAAAGTTCATGCCTGTCACGCAGCAACGATCTATCCCGCAGCAACAGTCTGAAAAAAGTCACATGGTCCAGTACGGTAACCATTCAAACGTGCGAATAGTAAGTGGCAGTCACATGGAAAGTAGTTCAAGTTACATGGCAAGAGCAATAGCAGCCCAACAATTAAATAAACAGCAGTTCCAACGTAATGAACAGACAAGGCAATCTGTTGAATCAAAGGCGTACAAAAACCTGTACCGACCAGCTCCACAGAAACCAGTTAGAGAGCTCATTGTCCAACAAAAACCTGTTTTTAAAGAAGATTCATCGAAAGAAGCATATGAATCTATCCGAGTGGTTGCAAAAGGAGGAATTATTACTTTAAGCTTGTCAGAAGAAGATAAGAAAATATCAGATGCTGAAAAACAACGATTGGTATCATCAGTTTATGGAGGAAATAAAGAAAACAGATATCAACAATCATATCAATACAATCAACAAAGTTATGGAAGTTATAGCAATCAATTAACGGATTCCAGAAGCAACCAACAACACACGCGCAGTGATGACTACACTGAACAAACTCATGATGACTCCAATCAAATCAATAAATCAAAAATGACGTCATTAAAGCATGGTAACATAGATTTGCCAACAGAAAAAGTGTTTTATACGGTATGTACACGTTACTTTAAACCAGAAGAAAACGATTGGATAACTAATATCCACAGGATGGGAAATGCAAAAGTACCTGCAGGAGGGAATCATCGCAATAAATGCGTATTTTGGCTGAACCTGTATGATCCTGATAGAGAAGATATCATTGTTCGAAAAATAGTCCCTCCTCCACATCTGGCTGCTAGATATGGTAACAATGGCAACGGGACATATGATGAAAATGCAAATTACTTGTCAAGGAAACAGAATAAAAGCTACGACGAAAACAACAACAGCTTTGGAGACGCGTATGGAGAATTCAACGACACTTATCAAGATTTAAAATCGAATCAATCGAATCGCAATCGTTCTATAAATCAATCATTTGATAGTGACGCAGAATCGATAGCAAGTAGCATTACTTCAAATCGATCAGACTCTAGCAAGAAACGATCCAAAGCGAGACTTTTACGTAAATCGAAAGAATTTCCTGGTGCAAGTAAACAAAATGATTATAACAGTAACTATCAATCGCTGTCTTCGCATCACATTGATCGCTCACAAACCGTTTACTGAACATATGGAGAAACATTTTTGTAGATAGAACTTTCTTTTTTATTTATTTATCTATTTATTTATTTTAATTTGCACCCCTTTAATGACGTAATATTATTCGCATCAAGATCTTTAATTGGAATCAGTGAGGATAGATTAGTCACTATGTATCCTTTAGTTTGATATTTTTACTCCACGTGGGTATAATAGCAAATAAAGCATTCTGATTGGTTAAAACAAAATGTTGGTTGTTGACTTGACTTCAACTACCAAAAGCAGCCGCCACGACCAGAGAAGCCAAAAACATTCTACCAATGGAACGTCTTCTTTTTTGGCATTCGCAGCGTTTTTTTTCGCTTCATGGAAATTCACCATTACTGAATCCAAGAACTAAGTACTAGGTAAACACGTAATATTTATTGGAACGTTATATATAGAATATCATTGGAATCCCAGTGGGAAAAAACTCGTTCCACGTTGTTCTAGCGTCTTTAATGCGGACTTTGAACAAGTTTTTACCCATTAGGAAAATATCAAAATCATGAAAAAGGGATAATCAAAGTATTCATTTGCAACACGTCGTTTAGATGACGCAACATCAAAGCGACGCTTCTTTTTGACATTAGTAAGATGTTGAGTGCTGACAGGGTAGATGCTATACAAGTATCTCTCTGTATTAAGTCTGACACCAACTTCTATTTTCTTCAAATTACATGAATATTTAAACAAATCTAGGGACAGTCTCAAAACTAACATTTACAGAGAAGAGTACTGAGTCAACGATCTTGCAATTGATTGGTTTCTTCGTACTGAACACCCAATCAATTCTTCGTACTGAAGAAACCAATCCATTGAATGCTTGTTGACATAACACCCTTTTATGAAGTTTCATTTTTGTTAAATTTGGTGAGATTAAGTTTTCATAAATCTAGCAAAAATATCGTTTTTGACAAGAAAATAAGCACGTGTGTATGATTCAGAATGTGGAGGTTAGGATAATAGAGTTGAAATATATCTTAACGTCTGGTACAACCGTCACTTACTTCAACCAAGATAAAACTTGCAAAACTATAGGTGAGAATCTTCTCTTCTGGTCTTCGAAAAGGGAGATTGAAATATTAAATTGAACGGTATTCGAGCACGGAGAACTAGTAGTGAAATGTGAATAAGTGCCAAGCCGGCGAAAACCTGTTCAAAGTCAGCAAAATAATGTTAGAACAACATTCTTTGAACGTTGTCCTAACGTTATTTTGCTGGCTTTGAACAGGTTTTTGCCAGCTGGGTAGAGGTTTCTGTATGATTATGTAGTATTTCCAATGAGTAGATAATGTAGAGAATATAATCCCAAGGAGCATAAACTTGCTCAAAGTCAGCCGTAAAAGACGCTAAAACAACCTCAGAAGACGTTTTTCTAGCGTCTCTACTTCGATCTTTAAACAAGTTTTTGTCGACTTGGATACTTTCTAAAGTTCACAGTATTATATCCATTGTTATTTCTTTCTCCTAATACCTACTTACACTCCAAATACCGCCCTCCAAATGGGCATGCGGCGTCTTATCAATGTGAAGCCGTTTTGACGTCGCGACGTCATTTGGAAATTAATAAGTCGCCGTATGCCTGGGACATATCTTCGATCTAGGTTGGTCGGATTTTGTCGGACGGACGCTTTTTTAAAACATATCTTCAAATACAGAGTATGGACAATAACAATGGCACTAATAAAACTTTTTAGGTGATAGAAACGATGGGGTTAAATGAACGTTTTATTCGAATTTTTCATATATGATATTCGAATGCAGTTTATAAAGTGGGAGGGGGGGGGGGGGGGTTGTAATATGACCCCCCTACAGTTAGGCACAGAAAAGTAATAGCAATAAAAGAAATCATTCTACTTTGTATTTTGGTGTTCATTGAAAAGTTGAAACAAAGTGTGGATTTTTATAGTATACTGTATAGTAGAAAATATAGTAATTGGGTATTCTTGCTGTTTTCCTTTTGTGCAGAACTTTCTTTGTTTATGCATTTATATTATCATTATTTTTCAACAGTTTGGTGTGATTTTTCAAGCCGATTCGGCATGAAGAACAAGGATTATGATCATTCACCAAGATATAACAGTCAGGAGCTCGGCTATATTCATCTTGACTCAATGTAGTAAATATTTGATTATCATTAAAGCAGAAAAATCAAATTTGCGAAGAATAATATGTTTTTAAAAGTTGATAAGAAAACTAGGATCAGGTTCAGTTATACCAACGCATAAACTTAGATGTTTAATATCTCGAATCAAATTTGAAAGAGATAAGTTATATAAACTTCTTTCAAATTTTAAATAAAGGGTATGATTCTCTGGTAACATCCATCCATATATTCTCAAGGTAAAACGCAGTGAATGATCAACAAATAATTCGTATTTTTGAACAAAATGAGTCTCTGATAAGAACGGTAATATTACATAATTTTATTGATTTGAAGTTTGCTTAAATTCAAGAAAATCTTTATAAAACAACAATGAATATGAAGGGGGTAAAGCTTGTGTTGTACTACTTTCTTCGCGTTTTTTTATTGTAAAAGCTGAGCGAGGTGGTGAAGTTAAGGTGGTAGAAGAAATATTTTTTTGTGGTAGATTTAAAGTTGGTATGACTCCTTCTTTGAGTGATTTTCGTGTAGCATAAAAGTAAAATTGATCGTCGCTAAAGTGTTTCTCACAAATATTCAAACCATTAGCATCTATTTGACGTTTCAAACTGTCATCTTTGACACGATCTTTTGTGATGACATTTAACAAGTCAGCCTTCCATTTCTTGTTATAATCGTTGTTACTGCGACCTTTACTCTTTCTTGAAGAAGAGCAACCAAAAATTGAACAGTTTTTTAGGAATCGAGTCCCGGGTCTCACCTTAAGGGTCCTGGGTCCCGGGTCTCACTTAAAGGGTCTCGGGTCCCGGGTTCCACTTTAAGGGTCCCGGGTTTCGGGTCCCACATACGTAGAGTCCCGGGTCCCGGGTCCCACTTTTCCGGTATGCCGTCAGTATCAATGTTTTAAAAAAGAACATGGATATTCTCCTTCTAAAAAAAGTCAAGTTATTTTGATACGCATGCGCGAACTCTAAATACGTCTAATACGTCTAAATCGTGTGAAACATTAAGACCGACATAATATTTTAAACGAAAGTACCATAAATATTAGATGCATTTTTTGCGCATGCGCTAAAAACTTGCCCTCCTCCCTCTCCCTCATCCCTCCCACTCCTCCCTCCCTCGTCACTCCCGATTTTCCGGTATACGCGCTAATTATTATAGCATGTTTTAAACTCTTTACATAATAAATCTACGAATTACTCATAAACATTGTGTAGAACTGGTGTCACATTAAGAAAGGTGTCTTCGTATGCTGAAGGTGTAAGAAATCAGCAAAATAACGTTAACATCTTTTAAAACAAATATTTGTAGTATTTAAATATTCTTAACTGAAAAACTCAGCTCGCCATTTTCAAAACAATTAAAGTGTTTCTGCCTCACTCATTTCTGTATTAAAGAATAGAAACATGGGTCATCAAGTTAAGACCATCAATCGGGTCGTTTTTGAAATAACCACTTATAGTGGCTATTTTATGCCAGTCGAGGTCAGGGCTTTCTTGGCCGCTCTACCGTGTTCGAAAAGGCAAGAAGCCCTGGGAACGAGGTTGCATTTCCTAGTTTTCAAACCCTTCTCGGATCGAAAGAGGCTGTAGAACTTTGGTTTTGCTTCTCCAGTATTTCTCAAAATAACCAATTTTGTTTCAGCACAGGTGGTAAAATATTTTTTCGCAATTTTTTTCTTCTTAATTTTGCTTGAAAAACCTTCTGACAAATTTTGGTGACCAAAATTCTTTTCACCTAAAAAACTTTTTTTTTAAAAAAACTTTTTTACCACCTGTTTTGAATTAAGGACGTCAGCAAAAGTGATGACGTCCTCACAAAAATAATTATGCTAAAGTGATTACTATGTGTTGACCTAACTTTCTGCAAAGTTTGAACACAGCTGCACGACCCAGTTAAACTTATTCAGGCTTACATTATTACTTATAACGTCTGAATCACTAAAGCAATAGAGCTGAAACTTGTTTACCTTTTGGAACTATGTAGGAGACACAGATTGTGGACATTTCAGCTTCATTATTGAAAAGGATAAAATAAATATGGGTCATAATCTGAGACCACCAAATTCTACAAGGGGAAATCCTGTATAAATCATCGATAACTTATTTTGCAATAACTTTTGTTTGATTATTACTAATAACAAAGAACTTACTCAGATTACATAATCACAAAATAAATGTTCTGAAAATTTTAGTCACGGGACTAACCCGTTTTCACAGATTTTTCCGAAATAATAATAATTTTGGTATTTTGCAATGGTGTTGTTAAAGAACCGGAAACTAGTATGCCAAATAACAACAAAATACCTCTCTAAAACTTAAAACAGAACGGGGAAATGCTTTCTGGAACTCCTTTGATTGTATTTCTAAAGGTGTATTTCATTCGGATAATAAATTAATCTCACGAATTTAAGTTTTAACAAAATTAACTTACGAATGAAAGACAAAAAGTTTCACGATTCGCATGTTAAAATATTTTATATCTACGCCCTTTCCAGATGTGTTAAAATGGTTATTTACGATAGGTAAATCACATCTCTTGTAAATTAAACCAGAGGATTCTTCAAAGAAACACGAAATAAAAAAGAGGTAGGTTGTGGACGAAACTAGTTAGCGGAAGTTTTTTTTTAAAAAAAGAGTATTTATAACTTTACGTTCAAATTTTGGAGGTTTTGGTTGTAATCACATTGACGTCATGGCAAGTAGTAATAGCAAATTGACAAGTAATTGGTATCATAACAAAAACTCTGTGGCCAATAAATGTATAAAAAAGTTTAGTGAATATCTTTAAAAAACATTAAAATTATCATCGGATTAAACATAGTGACGCACCTTTCTTCGGCGATTATTTTATGTGGTGAAGATATTATAACATAACTACCAATGTTTTGAAATCATTCAACATAAAACCTTTTTCATTGATTAAGGTCTTTTTGCAAAGTAGACAAATTCTGTTGTTTCTAGCAGCCTAGTAGCCAAGGTCTTGGAGCAAATTCGAATTTCGGTGCAGTTTTTCTTGCTAATTATAAGGCTTTTTGTCTAAGTTAAAAGGTTGTCACTCCGTCGCTCCTTCAAGGCAGTATTTCCAGCCCTTTAGCCTTATATTGAAAAAATGCTTTCGCCTAAAAAATTAGTTTGCACCACCTTTTTTCAATGAGGAACCACGCTAAAATGGTAATTATTTGCTGTCCTACAGCATAGTTTCATCAAAAGTTATACAGGTCCCCCCTCTCCCCTCCCTAGAATTTTGGAGCCCTTAAAAACCTACGCCTAATAGGTTATCGCAGTTGTAAGAACTTACGGATTTAAGCAAAATATGTATTTCAAAGTTTTTGTGATGACGTCATCAGAAGAATGATAACATATTGATGCACTATTTTGATACAGTATTAGTCTTTCAACTTTCATCCTTATACTATCGGTTGTTCACAATTAATGGAGTCTGCCACCTCCACCTCTCCCCTCCCTCAACCATGAAATGTTAAAAAAAAGTCAGGAATATGGTTCAGAGTTATTGAATGAACGCACCTCGGCCTTGGCTGCAGGTTAGAGCTATGCCTTACGTATCTTCAACGGTGAGTTACTCTCAGAGGAGATGAATAGCTGTTGTGGATATGTCATGAGAGATTAAAACTTCCCAGTGGGCAAAAACCTGTCAAGTCAGCAATAAGGACACTATAACAACGCCAACAAAGTTTTTGTCTACTGGAGTAGACAGCCCTGCTTATTTATGTCTAACATCTAACGAAATATTGATAAAAGATTAGTAAAGACCTAAGCATGTTTCTTTTAATGCCTTTTTCTCTTTCAAAACAAAATTTAGGCTTGCTTACAAAGATATTGAAAACCGAAGTTTTAAAAGTAGGTTATTTCTTTTGACGTTCCAATACCCGTAAATAAATTTCCAAGCGGTATGGAAAACAACATCCATCACTTTGGATTAATTAACGTTGGAACAGTCCAAACACAAATATAACTTATCAGACGTCTGTGTAGTCTAGCAACAATCTCTTTTTTAAAAATAAAGAATTTTGTTTCATACGGCACCTAATTATATCCGGCGCGCTATATAGTCATTCTGTAAAATATAGGGTTCTGCAAAATAGACAAGGTTTTTACCGAGATAAGTGGTTTTTTATAGAGACTAATTTTTTAGTCTAACTTCTGTGGGGCCATGCAAAGTTATTGCAGTATTTGATGAACTATTTCCGATATCATATCAGAAGAGCCTTAGCACCAGCTTTATAATAACAGCGGTCCGATGATATCTGGTCACGTGATCTGGTACAGGCATATCGATGAGACAACAGACGGTTGTTTTATGAATTTATCTTACGCTGTGGTCTGCAAAATGTATTCTTATAAAAGTGTTCTGTAAATTATCACTTGTGACGAAAGTTATTAAGAAGACGTTTTCAAGAAAATATCCACACGTCGATAGCATTTTAAAGAAGTTGACTCCCTCCCTCTCTCCCACCCCAAAATAATTTAATGTAATATTTTTAGTTTTTATGTAGATGTGCACCCTTTAATTTGTCAAACTCTATATTTGTGTAAAATAAATAAAGTTATTTACGGTTGAACAGAGTGCATTAGTTAATGAGTAAACATAAGGCGGATCTCTACTACACGAAATATATCGTCACCTGTCAAATGACGTCACTTTAACCAAGGTGATGGCTTCATTTATTTATTTATTTATTTATACCTTTATTTAAATTCACGTGTCAATTGGGTCGTTAGACCTTTGCTGTATACAGAATCACCGGCTGTAAATAATGTTTAATTGATATCGATTAGTGGTTATGTAATGTCATATTAACCATATGTTTATTGTTCCTGTTATTCTAATTTTAATTCATTAATTAAAAATAATAAACATCTCGTTAATATAATATATAATTAAGTATTCTAATGACTGATAGTAATAATGTCCATTTTAATTAAACCATCTATTAATTATTTTTTTATTAATTTCCTAGATCAATCAATCATATTTTAATTAATCTCTGTCTGGTATATCTCCAACTTAGTTTCCATGAATCCCGAGCGTGACTTTTCTACATTCAATTCATTGTTATACCTCGATTTTTTTGCGTCGTGGAAATCCACCATTAGGAAGCGAAAAATTCGATGCAAAAGCAAAAGATGACATTCCATTAAAAAAACCCATTGACATAGCATGTAGTACACCGTTTTTTTATAAGAATTATTTTTATAAGAATCGAAGGCTCAAAAATTGCCATAAAATAAGAATTTCTTAAGAAACATGCTGAAGCTCGTTTCGTGCTACAGTACATAGATTACTAAAGGTTAACCCTATATATGCTAGGCTTTTGGGGGCTCCTCTAAGCTGGGGTACTGATTCCACACCCCATCCAGAACTTTCGAACGACTAATAGAATTGAGATGAAACTTTGTAGAGTAATAGTTTATCACAAAAGGAAAAAAATGGTACCAAATATTCTGTTTGCAGTTTTGAGTAGGTATTTAAATGTTCTTTCACAGTTTCCGTGTTTTTAGTGAACATTTTGGAAAATAATAATAATAGTAAATCGGATTAAATTTTATCCGAAATTCTAAAAAAACATCAAATTTTTTAAAAATAGGAAAAATTGGGAAAAATAATAAAATATTTTGCGATATTAAGTAATTTCACCCAGTTTCGTAGCACTAGCGTTACTTTAACACAAGTTATGGTAAAATAATGATATCAATTATTTTCATAGGATTCCCCACTTGAAAATAGGTGGTTTCAGGTTATAGTATATATATATAAAACACCATAATATAATATAGTAACCATATTTTTGCAACAGAGAGAAGAGGTGCTGGGACCTGATCTATAAATAATTGTCGGGGTCAATAAGGTAAGCTGAGGTTGTATCACTCGCCATGTGGCTGATTAGGATCTGGAGAGTAAAAAAAGTACTGTCAGAAAAAAATAATGACGTCAGCAAAAAAAACTATATTTCAAAATGTTTATTAGATGTTGTTGTATTACCCTACCAAGTTTCATGACTGTATGTTAAGCCAATCCTGAGATTTCAAGGGGGCGTAATCCGCCTCGACCCGGCCATTTCAACCCATCCAAAGCCCGGCCCAAATGGGGTGAAACCTCAATACACGAATTTTTATAACCATCAGCCAAACGAAGTGTACCTGAAATGATGTATTTTCTACAAGGATTTCATTTTATGAAATGGATATAAGAACAGATTCCATATTACATGAGCCTAATGTAACCCATAGGTTCCGTCACATCAAATAGCCGTGTCACATCAAAGCGTCAAAAAGACGTTGTTTTGACGTCTTAACATCAAAACCACGTCTCTGCAGTGTTCTTACACACCATGTAGTGGTAAGGAGAGTATCAGTTAGATCTTATGATGTAAATGAATAAGATACTATGTCCCAGTAGGCAAAATTTTTCAAAGTCCCATTAAAGACGCTAGAAGAACGTTTTCAACGTTGTTCAAGTGTCTTTACTGCTTACTTTTAACAAGTTTCTTTTTCCACCACAGTGCTAAAAAGTTTGCATGAAAAAACAGGATAACCCAGTGGACACACAACATTTGATGTCGTGTGCCGACTGTGAAGAAATAAAAGCAAAATGAATGTAATTCATTGGTTTATATATTTACAATGTATATAAGATTCAAAACTAACTATAAAAAAAGAAATACAAAAGTTGATATACAAGTGTTTGCGTTTTTGGAAATAAAATTAAAAATATCTAAAAGTTCAGTCAGTTATAAATCTGATATTCTGTAAGCCTGCTCCAAATTTAAGTCTTATACCCTCCCTCCCCAATCTTTTATCCTATTAAGAGGATTCGACTATAAACAATACACCACTTTTACGTCTTATTTAAATTAGCTAAAAAATCTTACTATAGAAGGAAATAGGAGAAACATTTCAGTTATTACAATAACAAAGATAGGCAATCTCGTTCCCGGGGCCCTTCATCTCTTTTTGATATGCGGACAGCGTCCGCATATTATAAGGAGAAAACAGGCCCCGGGAACAGGATTGAAAGGCAAGGCACATTTGTTAGCCATCTTAGTGTTGTTCTTTCATTGTTAGCTACAGAGACTCAGCATAACTCCCTTTCAAATCTTATGGTAAAAAATTTAAGTCGATTAGATTAATGGGTTAATCGGCAACACATAGCACCGGCATTTCCATAGTTCTTTTGCTTAGCAGATTTGCAGAAGCACATTCTGTCATAAAGGATTGCCCAACCAATGCTAGGTCCACAAGAGCAACAAGTTGCTACGTAATGCAAATCACATGAAGCAACCGAATCGACTCCTTTTACAAATTTACATTCTAAGGTACTAGATGATCCTCGGCTACCCTTGTATCCTCTTGGTCCTACGACGAAAAAGATAACACAAGTGTTTATATCTGTTTTTTGTTTTATAGAAAAACTGTTTAACATCACCATATTTTATAGGCTCCTTATGGATAACTATTTTTAAAAATTTGTTTTCATAGATGCTCCTTTTTTTTTAGGGGAAAGACGAAAAATTGTGTTATCTTTATCGCCATCTATAAAAAGAGATCATTAGAAACTAGTAACAGAATGGTTTTGGTATATTGTCTATCAGAATAAATTTTAATGAGGATGCGAATTAAATCTGCAACACAAAGCTCCGGATGCTTTGTATGAATGTACACAGGTACATTTGTTTCCATGTACAGTCCAACCTTTTGCATCATCACCACATTGACAACAAGTGGGTTCGTATCCATATGGACATGTAGCATATTGTGTACTCGATTTAATTTGTTTGCATTCAAGAGTTCCAGAGGTAATAGAAATTCCTTTTGGACCTTTTGGACCTATTATAAAGATAACACATTTCTTCGTAACTTTAAGAGCATTAATTCCGACAGTATGTTTTTTTTCTGAAAAAAGTTCTATGCGGCTAGGATTCTATTCAATTACTTTAATTTACCAAAAAGAGTATATTCTGAAGGTTTCAAAATCTATTCCCCCCCTAAATTCATTTATGTTCGTTCATGGTTAATAAATACTTTAAAGGAACACTAAACCCCACAAATCAGATATCACCCGTTTTATTACTTTTTCTTTAATAGAACGAGAAATACATGAAAATACTTAAAAATGCTTCCGTGTCTTTAGTAATCATATTTTTGGTTGGTTTTGTCTAACGAACATGTCTGATATAAAACAGCACAACGTTAAAAATACGTCGCAACGTTGTTTTAATGTTGCTGTAGCATTGTTCCGACGTCGTGTGTCGACTTGTGGGCAACAACTTCTTCAAAGTTAGCAACACAATCGTCGGACAACGTTGTTCTGGCGTTTTTACTGCGGACTTTGATCAAGTTTTTGTCCACTGGATATGCACTGGGATGCAAATCAAACTTGAACAGGTTTTTGCTCATTTGGTTGCAAATCAAACTTGGTTTTCTTAAATCTGATGTAAAATGTAATAAATTTCGCAGACGTTATATTCAAATTATATTCGGAAGAATTTTATTTCACGAATTTGAAAAATTTACTGGCACATTTATTATAGTTTGTAAAATAAAATATGCAAATATTATAAGAAGAAATAATGTGTAATAATGAAGGTACATTGTGCCCTGGTGACGAAGTTGATTTTTAGAGTCATAGCTAGAACTTGTGATATTTTTCAACTTATTGTTATATAGATTAAGATTTATTGGATATCGTGGTTCATTCTGAAAAAATAACATTCGTGGCTGTTTCACTTCAAATATTTTGCTAATTTCGCGGACTCACCAAATGACTCAAGTCTAAAATATCTGCAAAAATTTAAGTCGCAAAGCTTAGTACTTTTCATGTAAAGAAGAAAATGAGCAAGATAATGTACTTTAGAATAACAAAATTATTTAAATTCTTACCTTTAGGTCCTTTTGGTCCTCGTGGTCCTTGTGGTCCTTGTGGTCCATCATCTCCTTTGTGCCCTTTATTTCCTTTTGGACCTTGTCCTCCATTATGTCCTTTGTCCCCTTGTCTTCCTTTCATTCCACGGTCACCCTATAAGTTTATACAACTTGGAATACAGATCTACATTAAAAATCAAGACTGATCAGTTGGCACCTGACGAAGAGGAGTTGCGTGCCTATAGGGATACAAATAGAGTATATTAACTTTTAACTGTTATTAACATATTTGGCAATACACAGCCTAATTACGGAGAAATACGGGACCATATTCGGTAGGCTTTCACGCTGTGCCAAGCACAGTTCCAGGTACCTCCGTATAGGGATTATTCCAGTGAGTAAAAAACTTGTTCAAAGTCAGCAGTAAAGACGTTAGAACACAACGTTGAAGACGTTGCTCCAGCGTCTCTGCTACGGTATTTGAACAAGTTTTTGTTCACTAGGATGTGTTGTCATATAAGATTGGGATATTTTGGAGTATAATCAGTTACAGTTTAGTCTTTCGCACTGTGGAGTATTTAAGGCTCCGCTAAGCAAATGCGTTTGCGCGAATTCTAAATGAAGTCATTACATTGATTGAAAGCGACATCACCTGTCAGATGACGTCACTTTCAACCAATGTAATGTCTTCACTTAGCTTTATGTTAATCGTAATAGATATTATTAAAAGTTAATCAGCCCATTGGACAAAAACTTGTTCAAATTCCGCAGTAAAGTCATACCTTTTTTCCTTCTGGCCCTCTATATCCTTTTGCTCCTTTTGGACCTTTCGTTCCTTGTGATCCTTTGTGTCCTTTTGGACCTTGGCTTCCTTTCGGTCCCTTTGGTCCTTTTTGACCTTGGTTTCCTTTTGCTCCACGGCGTCCTGTTTTTCCCGTATCACCTTTTTTTCCTATTGGAAAATGAAGTTACATTTTAACTTAAGGAATACTATATATATATATTCACTGTGGACAAAATCTTGTCCGCAGTTAAGACGCTAGAGCAACGTCTTTCGATGCTGTTCTAGAGTATTAACTGCGAACGTTTTGCTAGTGTTTGCCCACTAGGTTTTATTCAAATGCGATGGGAATAATCGAATGTCACCGCAAAAATAATTATACCGGTATAGTAACGTATAGTAACGTCGAATTTGTTTTCACGTCGTGTGATTACTAGGTTCATCCATATCGTTGTTGTCATACGTCATACCTTCTGATTGTTTACGTTTGTTTGTTTGTTCTCTGAACTTTTTCACATAAATTTGATTTAAAAGGGGGTTATGCCGCAAAAAATCAGAGAAACAAATGTAATGCTTTTTGCTAGAAAATTGTTGCAACGACGGGGGTATCGTCATATGATGAACGTCCATATGGCAATACACAGTCTAAGTACAATAATATGCGGGATATTAATAGACACTTTCATAAATACATGAAAACGAGGAGTTTATTACTCAAAGTAGAAACTTGTTACAATGCATTAACTTCATTTTTGTGCGATCACTGTACAAAAAGAAAGTTTTCGCATTGTAACAAGTTTCTACTTGGCGCAATCAATGCCTCGTTTCATGTATTTGTGAAAAAGACTATTGGCATTCGAGAATTATTTTCCGCTGTATGCACAAATACACAAACTATGCACAAATTATGAAAACGAAGCATTGACTGCTCAAAGTAGAAACTTTTTGCAATGCAATAACTTTTGCGTAATGACTACATCGTAATGACTACAGTCACTGTACAAAAAGTAAGTTATTACATTGTAACCAACGTTTCATTTTCATTATTTCGTAAAAAAGTATATCATGCTCTTTCACATTGTGGCATAAGAAGGGAGAAATTTAATATATAAGTAGAAATGAACTCATACCTTTATCTCCTTTGTCTCCCTTTAATCCTGGTGAACCAGATGGTCCTGGATCTCCTTTTTTTCCTTTATCACCTTTCTGTCCCTTTGGACCTAACAAAAAAAAGTATAAAAATGTAAATGACGCATAAACTCGATTATCTGATACGTGACTTCTACTTCACGAGTGTTTTGGTGCATTTGTAAAAATAAGCAAGAATCTTCCATGCGAAAATCAAAAGAAGAAATATCGTGGAAAACTTTCCGTCTAATGCAAATCAATCTTACGAGTTATTTAAATAAAATTTCCCAACAAATTAGTTTTTGTGTTCGCAAGTATCATCTATTAAAAATAGCAATATTGGTTAAAATTAAGAACACTGCCGAACATTTGCCAAAACGTTACTGTAACTAACCTGCTTTTCCTATTGATCCAGTATTTCCTTTCTGTCCCTTCATTCCTCGTCCACCTGTATTTCCTTTCATTCCTTTGTTTCCAGTACTTCCAATAGGTCCTTTAGGTCCTTTACTTCCTTTTTTTCCTTTCTTTCCTTTACTTCCTTTAGGACCAGTCAAACCCCTATCTCCAGGTTTTCCATTAGAGCCTTTTCCACCTTTTCTTCCCCTACTTCCCCTAAGTCCTTTATCTCCTTTTTTTCCTTTATCTCCATTTGCTCCTTGTTTTCCTTTCATTCCTCGGTTTCCTCTCATTCCTTTATCTCCTTTTTTACCATTATTACCTTTTGGCCCATCAGGTCCAGTTTTTCCTTGTTTTCCTTTCATTCCTTTAGGACCTCTTGATCCTCGATGTCCTTTATTTCCTTTAGCACCTTTTCCTCCTGTCTTTCCTTTTCCTCCTGTGTTTCCTTTTGCTCCAGTCTTTCCTTTCATTCCTCTATTTCCTTGCGAACCTGTGTTTCCTTTTGGCCCTTGAGGCCCTTTTGATCCCTTTGCTCCTTTCATTCCCTTGCTTCCCTTGGCTCCTTTATTACCTTGATTGCCTTTCGCACCTCCACTACCTTTCATACCTCGTTTTCCTTTTGGCCCTCTCGGCCCCTTTGGTCCAACAGAACCTCTCTTTCCAGACGCGCCTTTACTACCTCGTTTCCCTTTATCTCCTTTGTGTCCTTTATCTCCTTTGCGTCCTTTACTTCCCTTAGCTCCTTTAGCTCCGTTTTTGCCTTTATCACCTTTTTTACCATCTCTGCCACCTTTGCCATCTTTGCCACGTGCGCCTTTCATTCCTCGATTTCCTTTGGCACCCTTGCTACCTTTCATTCCTTTATTACCTTGAGCTCCTTTTCCACCATTTTGACCTTTATCACCTTTTCTACCAGTCTTCCCAGTTTTTCCTTTTTTACCTGTATTTCCTTTTTTACCTCTATTTCCTTTATCACCTTTTACTCCTTTCCCTCCATTCTTTCCCTTATCTCCTTTGACTCCTTTGTCTCCTTTTTTACCTCTATCTCCTTGTCTTCCTCGTGATCCTCTATCTCCTTTCATTCCTTTTGATCCCTTTGGTCCAGAGCTACCTTTGTTTCCTTTAGGTCCAGTATCTCCTTTTCCTCCTGGTAGACATTGTGCTCCGGCAGGCCCAGCCTCTCCTTTGTCTCCTTTAGGCCCAGCGTCTCCTTTGTCTCCTTTTGGTCCTCTTAGTCCGTTATGCCCTTTTGCACCATTTTTTCCAACATCTCCTTTGCCTCCACGGTATCCTCTTGGACCCTTTGATCCTTTCATTCCTCTGCGTCCTCTTGGTCCTTTTGGTCCTGCAAGAAAATCAAGGTTTTTAAAGAAATAATTTTCTGTTGTATCTGTTTTGATTTATTCTAGTTGTCCCGTTTATCCCGACTGCATATCCGAGACTGGATAAATACTGTTGCATATGCGGTAATATACTGCCCATATATAGTAGTACACTACACAAATATTGTAGTATACGGTCCATATATGGTAGTATTCAGGACTGCATTCGGTGTTCTTACAAGCTGTACATTTTTTTTTATTTCCGATCATAGCCTCCTGATGTTCCAGAATCTTGTCATAAGAGGGCTTTCCAGTTCAAAGTCGGCAGTAGAGATGCTAGAACAACGTTGAATAATGCAGACTTTGAACAAGTTTTTGCCCCCTGATGATATTTTCTCAAAAATTGGAAGGCAAAATTAATACTTTTTGCAACTGTTAACTCTTAAAAATACTTCTGAAAATGAGCCATCTAGCCCGTCTCGTGGACAATAAGCGAGACGAGAGGGAAATAAGCAAAAGACCGACTGCTGAAATATTTTAAATACGAAGGGAGTCTGCAAATTGAACTTGATAGCAACACGACGTCCGATCAACACTGAAACGACATCAAAACGACGTCCCGACGTGGTTTTTATGTTGCTTCGACGTTGATCTGAAGTAATGTGCCGGCCAGGAACTTACCTGTTTTGCATTTTTTACATTTAAAACATAGATAGTTGTTATCCCATTCTCCAGTCGCTTTTGGTGCCTTAGTGTTCAAGAAATGAACGCAATGTTGACATCCTGAGCTGGCTAGTCCATCGTATGACCATGACAAAACATATTCAGAAGTTTTTGCAACGCATATGAAGTTGTTTGTCCAACCTCGACTAGGTGATACGCCTTTATGTTCGGACATTTTTGTACATGTGTAACCATATAATGCACCTAAATTAAACAAAGAAGCAAAAATGAATTGTATAAAAGCACAATGTAAAAAGCTACTGAGTACGGACTCATATAGCTACGTATACAAACTGTATTTTGCCATAAATGGTAATACACAATTTGTAAAGGGACTGTATACCCAGTGAGCAAAAACCTGTTCAAAGTTCGCGGTAATGATGCTAGAACAACGCTGAAAACGCGTCTTTACTGCGAACTATGAACAAGTTTTTGCTCACTGGGTATGGTCTCTCCCACTGTGAAGATATTTGTTGGCTTAGCAATAAAAAATAAATATATCCGTCATCTTGGCGTTTATTCTCCGTCGTATGTCACAGTTATTGAAGAAACGTTCTTGGTTCCTGATATGTGTTATATTCGATATAAGCGTAAATTCCCAATAGGTGACGTCGGTACAACGTTAAAACAACGTCGCGACGCCTTCTGACGTTGTTTCGACGTTGTTCCGACGTTTTTCCGATAAACGATAACGCAGGATGCGAAATATCAACAATACAGATGAGTGAGTTTATGCTCCCTGCCGGCAGACAACGTCGGAACAGCATAGAAACTTCGACGTTGTGTACCCACAGGGTTATCAGCTTATAAAATCAGATTTAAGTTAAGATTAAGATTGTGTACTTACCTTTACTGCTGAATTTAATGTTAGGATTCAATCTGGATGATGGCCAACAAAGTTGCGCTTTACTGAATCGCGAATCATACGGTTCATTTATATTAATACAATTGTAGTTATGGCTGTAATAGTGAGCAACACCCATAGCAAAGAATCGGAATTCGTGAGCTTTTGGTAAGGACTTTGGTGCATAGCCTGGAATTATTAAGTAATTATGATAAATATGACAACCTTTACATGGACCCCTAAATGAGTTTCACCCTAAACAATCTTGCATTCAATTGCAAGATCGTTTAGGGGGAAACTCATTTAGAGGTCCATGTAAAGGCTGCCTAAGTTCTTCAAGTTCATTATCTGGTTCATCAAGACTACTTTTCATTTGTTTCAGTAAGATATCATTTTGATTTGGTTCATCAAGACAACTCGATGATTCATAAAGGCAAAGAGTGAGTACAAAAATACGCTCTGAACAAAGGATAAGATATAGGATAAGTCATTCAAACTTAAAATACAATGACAAACGTGTATTAAAGGAATGTCAAAATTTTATTTTGAAAAGTTGTTATCCATATACAAATGGAGAAAGAAAGAAAGAAAAGCAACATTCTTTTATCCATATGCAAATAAATAAATAAAGAAAGAAACAAAAACAGTGTTCTTACTTGCAGATGCAAAGGCAACCAAAACCAATAAGATGAGCGATTTCATTTTTATAACACAATTGTGGCGATATGTGTTTGTACCAGTGAAGCAGCGCACTTATTAATGCACACTTGAGTTATGATTTATTTTCATTAATTACTGTCTTTTTATATGCGGCATAATAATTTAGTTATATAACTAAACGATCCATTGATTTTCGTTGACCAATCACATTGATCATAATTAATTATTTATTATATGAAAAATAGGCACAAGCATGGCTTCTTAATTACAATTAAGACAATAATTTTCTTACTCATTATCTATAAAATGTTTAATATCAACATGGTTAACAAACTCCTTTTAATTTATGAAGTTTGTCTTATTTTTTGCTGATATGTGTTTTGATAAGTGATAAATGAAACTCATTGAAACGTTAAATACAATTCTTTGAGATGTTAAGTGGTATTAAGCTACATTAAAAATTATATTCTTCCAAATTTATTAAGCACTTAAGAGGAGTGGTGGGGGATGGGGTGATGGGGGGAGGCAAATTTATATAATTACCAAATAAACATGATAGCAATGGTATTATTCTATCGTTATCTCCAGGTAACGCGTATTTTAGCTTTTTAGCGAGATGACTATTGTTGATTTCCTAAAAGGTATTAAGCGCGCGGGAGGGGGGGATTGTTGGGATAAGAGCGTCGTCCCGTTTATTTGATACTGCAGAGTAGCTGAGGTTGAGATGTTTGTAGGTACACAGAAAATATTAACAAATGTTAAATATGAATGTTGTTAAAGTTATTTCAACATAGTCGAAAGTTCCATTCTAATGTCTGTTTTTTTTCTGTTCAAAAAATAAGAATAAAAATATTTTGAGGCGGAAAGTGCAAAAAAAATAAATAAGAAAACATCAGTCTGAGCGAAGTTTTCCTGGTTCGTTGCTTATCTAAATTACATCACAACCCATCCTTGCGTGGTTACATTATTATTCTTAATGGGCACCTACTTGTTACCTAATGCTTCATCTAGTCACCTTAGATTAAAATAAGGTTAATGGTTTCTAAAGTTTGTAGGTACCCACTAATAATCATAATGTAATCAGGCAGGGATGGGTTGTGATGTGATTAGTAAGCTTAAAGTTTTATGCCATGTGCTTGAATAATTAAGCTGTTTTTAATAATATTCTTTGTCGCATTCGAATGTCGCAAGCACGTGACCACTTGTCAACGACATTTTATCATCGTGGTATCAAAATGACGTCTTTTGAACGTTGATTATGGATATAATACCTTATTTTCACTGGAACTGAAGGTTGACCTATGTTGCATTTTCCCTCTGATGTACTAGGGTCCTTATACCAACAGTTTTTAATAATATTTTTAATAATATTGTTAATAAAAAACAATAAAAAACAATGCTTGTTTCGTTAAGCTTAGTTCCCACAAGTGCGTTATTTTTACCCCGCTGACTTTTCAGACTTTTTTTAGTACGATATTTCCCAGGGACATTGTGCTCCCCCCTCCTCCTCTCCATCTTCTCCATAGATTTTGATAAAACCATGCTGTAGTGTTTTAACTTTCCAGAAGGTTGGGTCAACCCATAATAAACATTTTTGTGTAATTATTTTTGTGATAATGTCATTACTTATGATGAAGTCTTCAAGGAAAAACAGATGGCGCAGCAAAAAAAAAAAAATTTAGGTGAAATTTTTGGTCTCCATAATTTGTCAGAATGTGTTTCATGCAAAAATAGGGAAAAAAAGAAAAAAATCCAAAACATTTTTTACCACCTGTCAAAAAATTGGTTACTAAAAAAAAAATCATCCCTAGTTAAAAAAATGTTTTTTTAAAAATTATCCTAGATCTGATAGGAAAAGTCCCAAAAGCTCTAGTTTATATAAGCCATTCATTCACAAGTTATTAAAAAAAGTATGACATGGGGCACAATGTGCCCCCCCCCCTCTCCCAGTAGAAATAGGAGTTAATATATTTCTTGAAGCATGCAAAGAAATTGTTCAAATGAAATGCAAGGTATATATGTAAACTTTCTCGTCATTCTTTTTTGTTTTCAAATGCAAGGTACTTTAGAAGGTACTTTAGAAGCATCAGTAGGGCTAAATACCACATGATACCAAACGTACTTATACCACGTGCTCTTTGATAAATAAATACTTTTGAAGTAAATTATCAACGAGTAAAATGAGTGAGTATAATGCTAGCCAATCAATTAATGTCACCATTCTTCGCACATAAATGCGAAGTTTAGCTGATTTCTACAATACATTGAACACAATCTTTAGAAATCATAAATCTCATTTTAATCTAAGGTGACTAGATGAAGCATTAGGTAACAAGTAGGTGCCCATTAATAATAATAATGTAACCACGCAAGGATGGGTTGTGATGTGATTAATAACGTTAACGTTTTATGCCATGTGCTTCAATAATTAAGCTGTTTTTAATAATATTCTTTGTCGCATTCGAAACTCAATTAGTATATTGCAAGCACGCGACATCTTACCAACGACATTTTATCGTCGTGGCATCAAAATGACGTCTTTTAAACGTTGATTATATGGATATAATACCTTATTTTCACTGGAACTGATGGTTGACCTATGTTGCATTTTCTCTCTGATGTACTAGGGTCCTACAGTTTTTATTTATAGTTTGGTGATTTTCATTATTTGAAATATTCATTGCGAAAACCAAAAGAAGACATCCCATTTGTAGAAAATGACATCACGTGAAAATATCACAGATAGAAAAACGTATAAAACACACACACACACGCGCGTTCTCTTTTCGTTTTTTTTTCTTCATATTTTTGGAAGAACAAATGTGCTAGTTGCGCAGAGCATTTAATGACACTTCAGAAAATTTATACTTTCGTAGGGAAAGAATTTAGCTATGGTTATCGAAATATTTATAAAATACTGAACATATATCTTGTACAGAATCTTATTAGTGCCATTCAGTTAGCACTATTAGAAATACAAATTCCATGCTAAAGATCAAATTTCTAACTCGAGATGGAATTTCTAACTCGAGAACGAATTTCTATATACCTCGAGATCAAATTTCCTGTAGGAGATCGAATTTCGATCTTAAGTTAAAAATTCCATCTCGAGTTAGAAATTTGATCTCTAGTTAGAAATTTGATCTCAAGTTAAAAATTCCATCTCGAGTTAGAATTTCGATCTCGCGGATGGAATTTGAATTCGATTTTAAGTTAGCTATTTTTAATAGTGCTAACTGAATGGAACTAATAAGCTTCCGTAATCTTGTGTATAGGAATTGTTACAACAAGAGAAACACAACCCTGTCATACCTTTTCATATATTTATTATATTTTTAATTAAATCCGATTATTAGATGATAATCCCACACTTGGCAAACACTCATCAACAATATCTATTTAAAACCAGTCTTTAATTCTCTAGACCTCTCTGTTTATCTTTTTATCGTAAATCTAAGACCACATATTTTTTTACGAAATCTGTCATTTATTTTTATCAGAAATTTATTATATGATCGCAATCATCAGAGAATAATGTTGACAAAGATAACCTAACCTTCTTAATTTCCTTGACAAAATTTGGAATCTCAAGAGGTCATGACCGTATCATAAAATAGTTAAATCTATTAAAATTGCTGAGTTTGAAAAATAACTTGAAACAGTTTCTTAGTGTTGAATTATAGCAAATCATACTGGTCAATCCACTTTCGTCAGCACATTCCTCGTTAATGAGAGTTGCTATTTTGAATGTCGTTAGTGTAACAGACAACTTGATTGACGCATTTTGTTCCTCTTTCTAAAACTATCATTTTCGTAAAGATTTTCAATTTAAAAAACATAAAGTTTTAATTACATACTTAAAGAGACTTTGTGTTCCGTTCACACATGCAAGGTTCTGTTTGATAAATTACTCGATTAAGCCGCAGTATTTTTAGTATCTACTTTACAAAAATCTTTTCTTACTTGGATACATAAAAATTGCTTTTCAAGCCACAAAATTAAAAATAGAAGACAGATTGATGTTTTAAAAGTGCATATTGTTCCTCTTTCTATAAATTATAAAAGCAATAATGTTTTTATTACACACTCAAAAAGAATTGTGTTCCTTTCTTATAAGCAAATTTGTTTCTCAATTAAACCGCAGTATTTATAGTATCAACTTTACTGGGATACATAAAAATTACTTTTTAAAGCCGCAAAATTTAAAAACGATTGACGTTTTTAAAAGTGCATTTTGTTTCCTCTTTCGGAAATAGTCATTAGTCATTAATATTCATAAAAACATTAAAAATTTCGGAAATAGTCATTAGTCATTAATATTCATAAAAACATTAAAAATTTAAATTACAAAAAAAAAAAAAATGTTCCTTTTCACATGAATTTAGATAATTATTTGGTTAAGCCGCAACATTTCTATTGACGTAAACATTAATTATTAAAGATTATTTTTTTGTTTCAGCCTAAAAATTTCAGTTAACATGCGGAAAATTCCATGCAAAAGCCAAAAGAAGACATTCCATTGTTAGGAATTAGCGGGCAGCAAGGAATTTAGTAGGAAAATTGTTCCATTAAGACATGTTTTTGACACTTCGATATCCTTCAATCTGGTGAGTCAGATTCTTTGTTCAATCTTGTTGGTCATGACGTATTCCTCCATGCAAAAGAGGACCTAATCTCGTTTCGATCTTTTTATTGAATATAAGGTAGACTGTTGGTACATTACACCGCATGTCATATCAATCTCTACCAATGGAATTTCCTCTTTTGAATTTCGCACGACATGTTCCGCCTAGTGGAAATCTGCTTCAACCCTTTAGTGACTGATGTCTTCCTTACCTTGAAGAATTTTGGACATTCTCACAGCAAATGCTGCAGGAATGTTTAAATCTCGTCAAAGTAAAGAGAACATCAGACACTAAAGGGTTAAATATATATTGACTACACACCCTTCTCTACGAACATGAATTTAGATCATGTGATCATTTTTTATATGCATCAGAGATACTTCCTTACATTATCCGATTGGTATTAAACGTAGATTCTACGTCAAAAAAATACCAAAGCGTCGTCGTAATGCTGTTTCAATATTGATCCGATGCCATGTGATCCGATGTGTGTCAATTATCAAAAAACAATGTATTTATTACGCAGTGACTTTGTTAATATGAACTCCGTTATGATGGATCATTTCCTGAAACCAAATCCGTTACATTTTATTGGGAAAAACATCCGATACATTTTATTGGGAAAAACATAAAAAACTTTTCCACTAATTAATTTAGAGTACGTGACATTTAGTCACCTTTGTGTTATTGTAACTAGCATGCTGGTGGACGCATGTTTGCGAAATGTTAACAGGTTGGGCGGAACGAATGTTAAACTTAGAATGCTTAGTATTGTATTTGTAGTCGTTATTTAATTTACTGACTCCCTCCAACATGCTTTGACTTTTACACTCACTAGACGCTCAGAAAATACGTTTTCCGGTCAAAAAAAGTAAAATTTCCAGACCAGATTAACCCCTAATTTAATTACCACGCCCGTCAATAAGACTGCCAGACTATATTAAATGTGGCATGCGCTCTAATGGCGTTATGAGCTTGTTTTGGGTTAAAGTAAAAAAAAAAATTGCAATAAAAGGAAGGAGGCTAAAGACCACGCCGTCAGGTGGTACTAATTTGAAAATTCATAATGGTATACTTTGTAATGATACACCTATGTTAGCCGTACTAACTAAGATAATTTACTTTAGCTTTCACTTTTCAACCAAAACTTAATCTTAAGCTTGGTTTCCAATAAAGAAATTTTGTTGAGCAACAGTTGTGCAACACTTGTTGCGCAACTGTTGCTCAACAGAGTTGCGCGCTTGTCGCAGAGATAGAAAAAAATCTATCTCTGCAACACTTGTTGCACAACAAGATTTTTGTTGTGCAACAAACTTCGTGTTGCACAACACCGGTTTCCAATACATCGCGCAACAGTCGCACGACTGTTGCTCAACTGTTGCTCAACAAAATTTCTTTATTGGAAACCAAGCTTTAATTGCGAATAAAAGTGGACTTCCACATCGCGAATAATTTGCTTCGAAAGCCGAAAGAAAACATTCCATTGGTATAAATTGATGTCACGCATCGTATGATGTCAATTTCTGCTAATAGAATGGTTTTTGCAGGGACTATTTTAATATTCCGGGCTAGAAATTTAAATAAAAACATCGCGGGAGTCAACGAGCTTCCTAGTGGGACAAAAGTTGTGCAAATTCAGCAGTAAAGACGCTAGAACAACGCCGGACGACAAGTTATACTGAGAAAATTGGTTTTGTTCGACCGAGTGGGCACAACGGAATAACGTTGTGTAATGACGTTGTTCCGACGTTGTGTGTCGGCAGGGGATGATTTAGTCAGGATTATTTTGCACAAAATGTGTTATATATTATTTTGTAAGAAATAATCATCAATGTGGTCTACATAACATTCATCAAACACTTCCCACAAAATTAGATTTCCGGAAGATATTTCCTTTGGCATACTTTAGAAACACAAGCCACATTGTGGTATAATTTGAGAAATGTACTTTAGTAGGTTTGATAAATTTTAGTGACCTTGCAGAGTTGATTTCTTCGTGCTTTTTCTATGTAAAGCGATTGCATAGTACAACATAAGATATAAGGAAATCTTAATGTATTGACAATTTGTCTTCTTAATAAAATATACCGAGTGACGTTTACTGTCTCAACTATTTTAATGGATTGGTTTCAATTATGGATAAACAACTTCTCAGGAGATGAAACGAATACTTAACGGAACAATCGAAACTAACATGTTTATAACCAGCACGAGGAGATTAATAAAATAATAAGAATGTACTTGTTAAATTAATAAAATATACTAATTTCCTAAACCAATTTCATTCCATGTGATCGGAAGGTAGTTTTTTACACTAATATAGTTAAGTTAATAGGTATTTAATTCACTCCGTATAAACTAGCCTATGTTCAACCATATCCCAGTGAACAAAACGTTGTTCAAAGTTCGCAGTAAAGACGCTAGAACAACGTCATTCAACTTTGTTCTAGCATCTTTACTGCTGACTTTGAACAAGGTTTTGTGTTTTGGCTATTCCTAATTTGTATTCTGCTCAGTTTAGTTTAGCCTGGACTGATGGATATCTAATATTTCCCCATCCATGGCTAATGCAGGGTCAATGCTAAACCTGCATAATGATGAATATCGTTTGAGATCGAAACTAAACATGCGTGGTCATAGAGGTAGCGTGCAATAAAAAACGTTTGAGAACAAGTTTAACGTGAGGAATCGATGCGGAACCTGCGAGATGAAAACTATCTTTCGAGTTTAAGACTAAGCTGCAAGAGCAAGATTGATTCTGATCTGCGGACTGATAGCTGACCAGATGATGCATATAGCATGGGAGAGAGTTTTAAGAAGTTTTTAGCCACGTGTAAACATGATCTAACTTGAATTAAATACCAATCACCACCGCCTACGTGTGTTTAAGATATTAGAAAACTAATTATTAATAATTACTAATGACAAATATTATACAATCAAAATTTATACCAACACATGGTTTAAATTAATGAGGAAAAACTAGAAAAACTAGAAAAACATCCGGTTCGTAGCTATATTTGTTGACCATGTTTGGTTGTAATTTATTTTACACAATGGGGCATTGTAAATTTATAATTAGGACAAAAATATACGCGATCTGATTGGTCAAACGCATAAACCAACGCACACGACATTGAAACAAAGTCAAAACAACGTCGAAGCAACTTCAAAACGACGTTGTCGTCATCGTCTTTATACCGACGTTGTTTCGACGTTTCTCTAGCTAAATGACGACATAAAAATGAAAGTCCATCAATTTCTTCATCTTCATCTTCATCGAGCAGGACGATAAACAACTTGGTATAATAATATTGAATAGAAACAAAAGAAAATATTGGTAAAAGCACCAGCATTTAATTAATTAATGGGAGAAATAGATAGAATTAAATTGTAAAGTTTGTAAAAATTCCAATAAGCGCTCAGAAACTTATATATTTTGTCCCATTACAAAGGGTTATGTGGTATTTGATCCTACAACCGATCGCATAAATTATGAGACATTTTACAAATTTCAACAAGCAATACAAGCCACAAGTAAAACGAAAATACGGAAAATGACCACTAGACGTCCCTTGAGATTTATCTCAGAGATTTATCCGAGTAGACTTAAGTAGTACCCAGGCTCTCGGAACATATTCGACTTTTTGTGTCTTTAGGTTTGCTACCGAAAATTTAAGGCTTTTTATTTAATTGGAAATTCGGAATTTTTGGTCGATTTTTACCTTGTCTCAAATATTTATGTGATTGCTTGTAGATAAATTGTAGGAAAAGTCATAGAATTTCCAGTCATATATGTCTTTCATTCAAAAGTTATCTAAAAAAGGTTTAGCAGGCCGGAATAGGGTCGATAGCGTTAATGCGTAACTTGGTAAACACAATTAAATAGCCATTATATTTAGGATACTATTATTTAAAGTCACGAAAATATTTATTTTATAGAGCAGAATATGCCATTTTTTATAATTCGTACCCTGTTTATGTATTGCCAAAACTTCTCTCTTCCTATGAACACAGAGGATTGGCTAACTTTTTCGTATAAACACAGAGGATTGGTTAACTTTTTCATATGAACACAGAGGATTGGCTAACCTTTTCGTATGAACACAATTGGCTAACTTGCTAATAATGTCAATGACATCTACAGACTCAGTGATTAAAAAATTGCTAGAAGTACGGAAGAGCGGCAAAGAAGCGGCTTTCTTCGCCGCTCTCTCTTCGAAAAGGGACCAAGGTTGGGTCATATATGTACATTTTACA
This sequence comes from Neoturris breviconis, assembly GCA_032360805.1. Lineage (NCBI taxonomy): Eukaryota > Metazoa > Cnidaria > Hydrozoa > Anthoathecata > Pandeidae > Neoturris > Neoturris breviconis. Next base: position 39,074 of record JAULBZ010000040.1, read on the forward strand.
AACAGTATTTAAGAACAAAAATATATCATGCAAAGATAAATATTACACAGCGTGAAAACTTTTCGAATACGATCCCGTATTTCTTCGTATTCGGACTGTGTATTGCTATATATGCTGAGTAATATAATAGAGGTAAATTGATTATGCTGGAAAATAAAAGTGTTTTGAGCGATACATCCGTAGAGCTTTAGACCTTTACTTAGGTCATTATCAATACTGCGTTATACAACAAAATTCAAAAAATTATATATAGAATTATTTTATTTTTTTAAAAAGAGTTTTACCAAATAAGGTAAGGTAATGCAAAAAAAAAATAAACAATTCCAATCAAAATCATTAAATACACAAGGTTGAAAGAGAAAAAATGTATTTATAAGTAAAGTTCGAAAGGTCGAAAGGTCGAAAGCTCTACGGATGTGTCACTAAAAACACTTTGTTTTTATTTTCCAACACGACTTTGTCGCATCTTACACGTAAAACACATACAGCTAAATTAATTATAATAGTAGTTTTGTTATTTGGTATAACATGGGTAAAATTCAGATAATAAATCGATTTTTGAGAAGTAACTCACGTTGATTAATATAAATTAAAATTAATTTTCTTTATGAAAGACATCGCAATTGAGATGTTTTATGTTCGTAATAAATACACAATTCAAAACATTGCGGGGGGTTAAATCTAGTTAAGAATGTGAAAAAAAGTTGTGAAAATAAACACATTCTTCGAAGATTTGTGGTGGAAACTGAATTTTTAAATTTGCTTGCAAATACAAAATGATTTGTCATTTATTGTAATTGATTTTTTAAATGAGATCAAACGTATGTTTGGCGTCCACAATATTATGACTAATCTTTCTTGCGCGGTTTCATAAGTAAATTAACCTCCAACCTCATACCCAGGGCTTCCTGACTTATTTTTAAAAAATTCAAGAAGCCCTGGGTACGAGGTTGCTCGTTCCCATTGTTTTAACTCGTTTCCAATCTCTATTTTGTCTTAGATAGTTATTTATATATGTGTTGTTATTTTTTAATATGGCGGAAGATATTTAGTATATCCAAAACCGTGGAAACTAAGTCAGGCGCAGTTAATACCTTAAAAACATAAATTTTCGTGGTAAAAAAAAGACACACAAAAAGGGCCAGGGATTAAATTTTCGCGCATTTCGCTGATATTAATATTCACGGAGAGCCACAAAATTTACGTTTCGTGGGAAATTTATTTTCGCTAATCGCCACAAAGGTTCTCTTTTGTGTCAATTATTGCAAAAGAGTCATTTTACTCTACTTCATCACCAAATGCATCAAGGAACACATTGACCTCAGATTGATATCTGCTGATATAAACGTGTTAAAAGTCAATTATAAAATAAAGAAAGAAAGAAAAAATTGTTGACAATCGTCGGAATTTATATCCTCGGGTGGAAGCAAAAGCGATGTTTTTACTTTGGTTTCTTCGTACCGAAGAAACAAATCAATTGCAAGCTACTTTAGGCTGAAACTCATTTAGGGCTTTTCTAATTATCCCTGTTGAACCATACATTCTCGGTAGCTCTCCTATAAGTATGACTCTGGTCTAAGAATTTGTAAATTATAATGTATTTTTAATGGATTATCCCAGTGGGAAAAAAGTTGTTCAAAGTCAGCAGAAAAGACGCTAGAACAACGTCAAACGACGTTGTTCTAACGTCTTTACTGCAGACTTTGAACAAGTTTTTGTCCACTGGGCATGGTTTTGTAGTTTATACCCAGTGGCCACACGACGTGTCATCAACGTGGAAATGTCGTCTTTACGACTTTGATAAGATGCAGCACTCAAACAATATTAAAGTTTTTTCAATAAAAAATACTTTCCAGTAGCTACCCAGCTGGCAAAAACCTGTTTAAAGTCAGCAAAATAACGTTAGAAAAACTTTCTGTGAACATGGTTTTAATTTTATTTTGCTGACTTTAAACAGATTTCTTGCCGGCTGGGTTTCAAATTTTGAAAGTAATTCTTTACTGGGAAATCAAGTAAGTTGCTACTGTGGATCGTAATGCCCATAATTAGATATTTATCTTTCAATAAATAGCTTTGAAGAAACAGATAAAATATATCATTCAGCTGCGCAGAAATATCTTGGAACTGAATGAAATCACGCTTAAAGAGAATAAATATATATACATAATATTTTTTTGGACATGATTAGAAGTTAAACGAAAGTACATACCCATCGGATATATTTGAATACATTTTCATAAAACAATGAAAGCGAAGCGTTCATTGCTCAAAGTAGAACTTCTTACAATGCAATAACTTCCTTTGTGTGCAGTGACTTAACCCTATTAGGCCTGGTGGAGGAGGAGGGTGGGGGGCTATGGCATGAGCTCCACTCCTTTATAAAATCTTAACGGCTTCATATTTGTCTTTCAAATTTACATCAAAGGTACTTCAAACTAAAAACTACATTTTATCATAAAAATGATTAGCAGGTGCCTTATACTTATGACCTCATAACTTATCTTGAGTACGAAATTCATATTTTGTATGAGTATAATGTTTTGATACAAAAACTTAGGAATACTTTTGATACAAAAAATTTGGGAATATTTAGGAAATGTCAGAAAGTTTAAGCCCCCCTCACAAACTGGGAATATCCTATAAATGTCTGCAAAAACAGCAAAAATCTCGTATATAATAAATAAATAAACAAATAAATAATTTTTAGCTCAAAGTTTCCACAATATACTGTAAGAAAAGGATAAAAATATTAAGAATAACTGAGATAAACAAAAACGTAATAGCATTTTAACGAGGTAATAAAGCATGTGCTTAATTTACAGAAATTTAATGATGCAAAATCTAATTAGATTATATAATGCTAATGGCGTTATTAATTGAAGAATAGGCGCGCACATTATTATTATTTAAACTCAATGTTAGCAGAAAAATCTAATCAGTTGAACAAGCGACCTTGTCCTGAACTGTTGGACCTGCATAGAAACACTACAATAAAAATAAAAATAATAGTATAAGGGCGTACCTGTTGAATAAAAATGAGGATTGTATCCTTCGTTGCGCTGTTCGCACTTGTTGCATTGGTTGCAGGTAGGATTAATTTGGTATTATTTTCTTAGGAACATTTTACAAAACTAATTCCTGGTGCGTCATCAAATATGGTCGAAAAAGCATCAAACCACTTCCCAATGGTCACACGACGGCGTAACATCGTCGTAACAATGTCAAAACGCCGTCGCGACGTTGTTTCAACTTTGTTCCGACCTCGTGTGTCCATTGTGATCAACGTTATTTCGATGACGTTGCACACAACGTGAAAGAAAGGTGAATACACGTGTCCAAAAACTTGCTCAAAAATCCGCAGTAAAGTGGCTGCTGCTGGCTTTGAATAGGTTTTTGGGTTGTGGTCTATCATTGTTTTAGTTCTATTTACTCATAAGTTTCCGTCGCAAATAAACATATCCCGCCCTGCCCACACGTGATGTTTTTTTTCAACGTAAATAAAGCGTTGTTTTGACGTTCTAATGTCAAAGCAACGTCTTTTCTATGTTGAAAAAGGAGAGTCATTTATTCTCTTCCACCGTCGTTATTTGCGTATTTTATTTTGTGTGGCACACCACCACAGATGTTTTATTTTTGCGGACATACAAGTTTCTGCTGAAGAGAATAGAATAGTTTCTGCTGAGGAGAATTTCACAATGTTGCAAGTGTTTTTTGTTGAGCGAATTACCCAATAGTCACGTGACATTTTTTCAACGGAAAAATACGTTTTGTTCCCATCAGTACGGCTTAAAAAACATCACGTGCAAACAGTTAAATTGAATTATTATTTATTTAGGTGTAAAACGGTACCCAAAATTTCCACATGAATTCAGATGGGGCTATAAGGACAAACCAACACCGGGCCCATATGCTATATATGGTCAAGGACTTGATTGTATCACATGGGATAGCCCTTCAATGACTGCTGTTTATGGATGGAAAGGATACTTTTGTTGGTCTACTGGATCATTATATCTAAATCCTGGATTTACGTTTTCTTCTCATGGTATGTCATATTTACAGTATTTATTACCAGAAGACGCAATAGACGCTAGAACAAAGTTGGAAACGCTGTTCTAGCGTTTTTATTGCGGAATTTGAATAGGTTTTTTGCTCACCCGGAATATGGTCCCAAATCTACAAACGAACTGTGTATTACCATGTATAACGATACACATTCCGTACATGACGATTTCCGGGATTGTATGTCTTATTTTTTAAATACTATGAAAGTCTGTCGAATACGATTTGTTATATACGGACTGTGTGCCCTATATGTCGATAAGATATTTGGTAATACACACCACCCATATACTAAGCTTTGTTCCCAGTGGACAAAAAATTGTCCAAAGTCAACTGTAAAGATGCTAGAGCAAAGTTGAATGACGTTGTTCTAGCGTCTTTTTACTGCGAACTTTGAACAAGTTTTTAACCAATGGGTTGAGTCGTTTAGACGTTTACTCCCGTTGAATTTAAGCAAACAAAAGAGAGCATATAACTTTTAGGACACAAATATGTTACAGCAGACACAGCTTCTTTATTTTTGAATAATATTTTCATATACTCGATATTGTAGGTTATCATCCTGGCAAAAGATGTACTAAAATTACTGAACCAGATGATACAGATAGTTCTGGCAATGCAAGAATGAATGGTTATCTATGTACCCCCAACCATACACCTTATCATTTCGCCTTCTCATCATCGGGTATTATCGATAGCCCTTGTGCATCTTGTTTATCAACTAGCATGTCCGATCATGGATCATCACATGGATGGGGGAATAATTATTTGTGTAATGCTTGTCTTCAACTTATAAGCGGTAAGTACAACAAGCTTGTAATTATTTGTTTTTTTTGCAGGAAATATTGCAAGATCATACTCTTCTCTGTATTAGACTAGCTAGTCGTCGCTATAAAAATCTCTCATAGTGATCCGCTTATCTCTCTTCCCGTTTTCATTCCGATTATCCAAGATTTATTTCTCGCTTTCTGGATTTAGCCTTCACTAACACTTAAACTAGTCTACTAAAAAAAAATCTCTCCCTGACAGTGATTATTTGCTCTTAATGCGACCACTGAAATTAATAGTTGTAGAAACGAGTCAATATCGTTAATACCCAAGTGGAAAGACGCTTTACTGCAGACTTTGAACAAGTTTTTACCCATTGGGATATGACTACGCTGTGTAAAAGACTTCTGAATACGGATACTCTACCATATGTGACACAGTTCTTATACTGAGATGCACGAGACCGTACACGATAGTCTTCGTTGAGTACCTCTCCTTGTAGTTGTAACTGAGCTCCGCTTAAACATCTGCAGATTTTCAAAGTTAATGCTGACAACAAAGTTAATACTAGCGTTCAAACACTCAAAATATTTTTTAAAAAAACGTGTTGACAAATTTTAGGACCAGCTGGACCAAAGGGACCAACAGGATCTAAAGGTGTAAAAGGAAATCGTGGTCCAAAAGGATTCAAAGGATACCAAGGTAAGCAGGGACATAAAGGAAAGCAAGGAAAAATTGGAGGAAAAGGAAAAGATGGTCATGATGGAAACAAGGGAACAACAGGCGATCCAGGAGACGCCGGTCCAGTGAGTGGACCACCAATTAAAGGAGAAACGGGAGATAAAGGTCCAAAGGGCGATGATGGTAGTACTGGTATGAAAGGACGTAAAGGTGCAAAAGGATTTCGTGGCAGTAAGGGTAAACAGGGAAATAAAGGGTTGTCTGGTAATAAAGGAGGCAGAGGAGATAAAGGGCATAAAGGATCAAAGGGAAATAAAGGAAACAGAGGAGACAAAGGGTATAACGGAAACCAAGGTATGGAAGGAAACAAGGGATACAAAGGTCCTCGTGGAAATAAAGGACACAAAGGAAAAAAAGGAGATAGAGGAGACAAAGGTGGACGTGGTGCAACTGGTGACAAAGGTAAAAAAGGTCTTGATGGAAATAGAGGACGGAAAGGAAAGAATGGCTCCAAGGGAGCCAAAGGTCACAGAGGCTCCAGAGGAATGCCAGGACAAACAGGAGTCAAAGGAGACAGAGGAAATAAAGGACAACAGGTAAATTGTTTGTTTGTTTTGTTTTGAAAGCTATTCAGTAGAATTAACTATAAATTTCAGTAGCTTCAGCAAACATGAAACTACACAGAAAGAGCTTGAAATAAGTTTGCAACAGATTTGTTTCTACTTATGAATAATCTTTGCTATGTACACTTTATTTCTGATATGTGTTATGTGTGTTATTTCAGTTCTTAACCCTTCCTTTATGTACAACATGCTCACTTCACGTTTAATCCGTGTAAAAGATTCCATTGGTAGAAATTGACATTACGCGACGCGTGATGTCAATTTTAACCAATGGAATGTCTTCTTTTGGATTACGTGCAAAATTTTCTGCCTAATGAAAATCAAACTTTACACTGTTTGCCCCTATTTGGGCTGAGCGGAGGAGGAGGGGGCTGTAATGTCCTCCACCCCCTCCCCCATGTGACATTATATGCAATAACTTTTTTTTATAGTAGTCCGATTGACCTGAAATTTTGTGACTTTGTCGAAAATTTATTTTGTTAATTTTAAAATAAACATTTTTGGTAACTAGGGGTAGTTTTCCCTTAGTAACCCAATTTTTAACAGGTGGCAAAAAAATAAATATTTTTTCTTATTATTTCTGCTTGAAAAACATTTTGGTATATAGTTATGGAAGGAAATTCTTTTCATCAATTTTTTTTTTACTACAGATGCTTGCTCTTACATTTGATCCCGCCAGCAAAAAAATAATTATGTCAGCCGAACAATTTTTGCGCTAAAATGTCTAGATAAAATAATGTAAAACCTGACTAAGTTTCATACATACTGTATACATATCAGAAGTTATGCACTTACAGAGCCCTAAAAAGCCAAGCCGCATAGGGTTAAACGTGATGTGAAAATGTTGTACATAAAAGGTTAAGAACTGAAATAACACATATTGATAAGCTTTTCCACAACATGAAATCCTCCCGACATACATACGTATACTGACTATGTACATAGAAATAGATAGCATTTCCTTCTCGGCGTGAGAACAACGTCTTAACAACGTCAAAATGACGTTGTCTGCCGGCACACAACGTCGTTACAACGTCATAACAACGTCAAGACGACATCACGACGTTGTTTTGACATTGTTACGTCGTTGCTACGACGTCGTGTACCCACTGGGTAGTCTTTCCGGGTGTGACCAAGAATAGCAAGAAATTTTCTTATCTTCTTTCCCAATGTGAAAAACACGTGTTCAATATTCGTAATAAAGACACTAGACCAACGTTGAAAACATTGTTTTAGGGTCTTTTACTAACAATTTTGAACAAGTTTTTGCCCACTTGGTGGTGTGCCAAATTCTTTTTTGTTGACTCTTGAAGAGAGCGTTTACTGTGAACGAGCTTAATGTCATATAAATTGTAAGCCTAATGTATTTAAATATTTAGGGAAATAAAGGAGGACGTGGCCCTCGCGGCAATAAAGGAGCACGAGGAAAACGAGGACCAAAAGGGAACGAAGGAGCAAAAGGACTTAAAGGTTAACATACGATATTACATGGTTATATCCTTACCCAGTGGGTAAAAACTTGTTGAAGGTCCGCAGTAAAGTTGCTAGAATAGCGTTGAAAACGTTACGTCTTTACTGCGGACCTTCAACATGTATTTGCCAACTGGGTATATCTATTTGTGTAAATTTCATTGTAACTACTCAGTACGCATAGCTTGAAACCCTACCGTATATATGGCAATACACAGTCCAAATACGGAGAAATACCGGACCGTATTCGATAGGCTTCCACGCGGTATAATGCAAGATGTTGGCTTGACGTTTAAGATATTAAGGCGAGATGACATTTGCCTTTAATTACAATATTAAATGTCGTTCGGGTATTCGATTCTCTCTACACCTGTTACGTAGCTGACCTCAAACTAAATGTCGGATATCAACTGTGGAGGAGTGTTTTTAGTCAAAAACACTCCTTCACAGGTGATGTCCGACCGTTATTTTGAGCCTTACTTATTTTTCTGGTCCTTTCAAATGACGAGATATCTATTGGACCTGGTTTCTATTCTTTATATACACGAGTTCATTTAATGTGGAAATACTTATAATTTCACAAAGTTTAATTCCCAATTTTACTTTTTAATTTTCAGGGTCCAAAGGTCACAAAGGAAAGAAAGGAGTTAGAGGAGATAGAGGTCATCGTGGAGACAAAGGACAGGATGGTATGTATTGTGTCAAGAGAAAATAAGAACCTCGCATTTGAAATAGTATAATTCAACACAGTAATACCATGATCGTGATCAATGATGGAAAAAAAAGCAAATAGTCACTGTAGAGGAGCTATTTTTATTCATAGTTTTAAGCTACAAAGCCTGAGATTATGCTCTAAAGTCTCTCCATCGTCAGTAATTATTTGCTCTTATTTCAATCATTGTGATATCATTAATGCGTGTTATATCATCCCAGCCTAAAATACTACCCTGACGTTGTTCTAGTGTCTTAACTAAACTTGTTCAAAGTTCGCAGTAAAGACGCTAGACGCTCTTTACTGCGGACTTTGAACAAGTTTTTGCCCGCTGCGTAAAGGTTGGTTTGCATAAGCCCATTCGCAAATACATGAAAAATGGCTGCTCAAAGTAGAAACCTGTTGTAGGGCTGTTGTAACTTTCTTTTTGTACTGTCCCTGCACAATAAAAAGTAGTTATTGCATTGCATCAGACTTTGAGCAGCCAACGCCTCGTTCTCAAGGATTTGTGAATAGATCTATTACGCGGATTATTTCCACGCGAAAGCCAAAAGAAGATTCCATTGGTAGAAATGGACATCGCCCATGTTCCACCTTGATTATTTATTCTTATTTCGATCACTGCATTCAATATTAATTCATCTAGGTAACAAAGGAAACCGTGGACACAAAGGGCCTAAAGGAGATCGTGGACCACGTGGATATAAAGGTTACACTGGTAACACAGGAAGTACTGGTAAAAGAGGTGCAAGAGGCCACCGTGGATCAAAGGGTGATAAAGGAGACAATGGTGATGTAGGTATCATAGGATATCCAGGTATGCAGGGAATAAAAGGACGAAAAGGACGAAAAGGAGCAAAGGGTAACCCTGGTGGGAAAGGATCGAAAGGACACAATGGATTAAAAGGACGAGAAGGAAGAAAGTATGTAATAATTTGTTGCTTCTTGTAAATAATACTTCCCTCTTTTTAAGTATAAAGGTTGATTTTCATAATTTCATTCGTATGCCAAAATAAAACATTTCATTGGTAGAAATTGACATCACAATGGGGAGGAGAGATGTATTCTTTTGGTCTACACACGAAGTTTTCCGCCTAACGAAAATCAACCTTTAGTCCAGTGCACAAACACTTCATAGCTGGCAAAAACCTGTTCAAAGTCAGCAAAATAACGATAGATCGATGTTCTATGAACGGCTGGGTTGTTCAAAATCCGCATTAAATCCGACTTCAATTCTGTGCATGCTTCCGCACAGGAAGCTTTTTTCTGCTTGGGAGTTGAAAATATTTAACTTTCCAGCGTGCACGCCGAACTTTCGACAAATCAAATTACTGTATTTTAGAAACCCGGGCGGAAAAAATACCCGAGCAGAAATATAAGCTGAATGAAAATCGGGCTTTAATGACGCTAGAATAAATCTTAACGTTGTGATAGTGTCAGTACCGAGGACACTTTGAGCAAGTTTTTCCACTGTTAGATGTGTCATATTCGTGTAGGTAAAGTAAATTAAATTCACGAAAATGTGCATGATTTTTAATATTTTTTTATTTTTATGGTTCCAATGGCTGTTTTAAAGTTTTAGCATTTGTATTGAATTTGTATTGTATCCCCAATTGTCAAAATATGCTGTCAAACAACAACCGGTCATTTGGCAGTTATAATTCATGTTCCCATTAGGCGCACGATGTCGTAACAACGTCAAAACGACGTCGCAATGTCGTTGACGTTATTTCGACGTTGATTCGACGGGGTTCTTGACTTTTGAATATTGCAAAAAACTATTAAACTCCGCCTGATCAACACGTGACTATATGCACGGTCTACCAAGAAAGACAGCTTTCGTGTGACAAACTTATCTATAAATAAAGGCTGATTTTTATGCGGAAAACTCCGCGCGTAAGCCAAAAGAAGACATTCCATTGGTAGAAATTGACATCACACGATGTGTGATGACAATTTCTACCAATGGAATGTATTCTTTTGGCATACACGCAAAATTTCCCGCCCAATGGAAATCAACCTTAACGAATGGTTCGTTGAATAAGATCCTGTTCAGCATAGTTATTAGCCTACAATTTTGACCTTTCGCTTCTGCTTACGGTCTACACACAATGCGTTATATTCCTATATGACCGGGTTAT